>MU790837.1:0-28413 GCA_027886635.1 Lentinula boryana | reverse complement strand
TCAGGTGTGCACTTGGTCTTTGACACACGCATCAAGTACATTGCAGAGTACCTAACATCAAGCAAGTACACCCAGTTACTATGCATCTTTGGCACTCAGTAGGCATAAAAGTATAAATTGAAAGTAAAAATATGTGAAAAAGTACACAAACGAAGTACAAAGTACACTTTTCAAGTACACTGTATATTAAATGATGAAAAATGATCTCATAGATTTGTTAAGTACATTACGTTGATCACAATATCACTGCTGAACTTTCTCGCCGTCTATTAATAAAATGGTGACCAGTCCCCTCGACCAACCGATTGCAATTTTAGGCAGTGGAGCTGCAGGACTGATCACTGCATATACATTGATCAACGACGGTTTCTCGAATGTCACTATCCTCACAAAAGACAAATCTCCCGGAGGCGTTTGGGCGGATGAACGCGTGTACCCTGGTCTCACAATAAACAAGTGAGCGCTTCCGTCTACTATAACTCAAACGCAATGTCCAAAGGTTGAATTCCAGTGTCTATGGCGAATTTCGCTTTTCTGCACTTCCGATGCCTCCACCTCAAATCCCAGCCACAGGTCGACTATCTGGCCAGGATATGTGTTCGTACATGAGGATTTTTGCAGATACCTTTTTGAAAGGCAATATTCGATACGCAGTGGAAGTAAAGAAAATTTACCGGCCAGGCTCGGATGAGGATAAGATTGGATGGCTTTTCGACGTAGAGAATTTGGAAAGTGGCGAATTAGAGATTCTACATTTCTCGCGCGTCGTATTGTGTACAGGTGTCAGTCCGAACTTGAGCTTGAGCCTTCATCTGAGCGCGTTTTGACTTTCCTTTCACTTCCAGGGCTGTCACGTTCCATTAATACCCAGTAATCTGTCTGCGCATCCAAAAGAAGTCAATGGACACGTTTTCCATTCGTCAAAATTCCGTTCTCAGCTTGATTTACTACAAAGTAATGGTCAAGATGTAAAATCTCTCGGCCAAGTTGTTATTATCGGCGGCGGAAAGTCTGCCCAAGATATTGCCTCTTATCTGGCATCCAGAGAAGTACAGGTTACAGTCGTGTTTGAGAGAGCTGATGCAGTATTGGCAAGCCCTATACCGCTTCCGAGCTTTATCAGAAGAAGCAGGTAAATTGTTGTTGTTATGTTTGCCCGTACTGTTTTTTGAACTTCTTGTTTCAAATCCAAGGTTTCTCAGCATCCTTGCTGGGCATGAACATCTGGACACACGCTTTGAGTCGGTCCTGTCTCCCTACTGTCTGGGAATTGGACGATACAATTTTTTCCCCTATGTAGACGCTTTCTTCACACCACAAGAGTAGGCGCAAGGCTTACACATTTTGTTTGGAACACGATCACGCAAATTTCGGCAAGTCTTTTGATCTCTCAACGATCGTCGCACTGTATTCATCAGATCATTTTACAGTATTATACTTTAGGCATTCGCAGAAAATCTCCGCTACGCAACGCGCATTCTCTGTTTTGGGATATTCGAACCAACGACGAAGGTATACTGCGATCTGAAAATTTTCACGATCTGGTGAACAAGGAAAGGATTGAACTTGTTTCTCCTGCTAGGGCCAAAGCTTTGGGAGAAGACGGTCGCTCTGTGGTTTTAGAAGATGGAAGGAATTTGGAAGCTGACACACTGATACTCGCTACCGGGTATACATCTTCGTGGGATATATTCGACGGTAGGTTTGTCACAAGGATGAAATTATTGATGCATCTTAAACTAGCATGCGTTTTGCTCTACAGAAAAAATGTCAAAAGAACTGGGATTAGACCGTCTTGCATCGAGCTCAGCTGTGGAAGACTCTAGACGGCACTGGGACTATACTACTTTGACCAATCCTCCTGATATACGTGCAAACGGCAGCCAAACCGGTCAAGAATGGATCAGTCCAATCTACCGAGGAATAGTCCCCGCTAAAAACATCCTGAACCACGACTTTGCAATCAACGGTGCAGTGGTGTGGCGCGCCTTGTGATATCATCCTTTCAATGGTACTCATTCCATTTTGTTTTACAGTTTACCACAAATAACGGTTATTCCCTGGAAGTGATCTCTCATTGGATTTCATCATATTTTCTGCGCGATCCGCATCTTCAGTTGCCTAAAACCGTGGAAGAGGCCCTGGAGAGCTCCAAACGAAATGCTGCCTGGATTAGAAAACGTCATCCAAGTGCTTTGTCGTGGGTTAATCCCAGTTACAGCAGTAACTTGGCCTTTTGGACGTAAGTGGTCTTGTCAGATACGTGAGATATACTCAAATATATATGTACATTACTCATTTGAAGGTGGCCTCAAGCCATGGATGACCTGCTTCGAGACATGGGGTTGAGGACTGCCAGAAGCGGTGGTAATTGGTTTACTTGGCCGTTCAAAGTGATCAAAATAGATGAGATATCGACGTTAGGGGAGGAACGTAGGAGAAGGTGGCAAATCTAATAGTGTGGACGAGCTATCCGTTCTGGTAATTCAGTCTAGGGCTAGAATGGAACGGCACAATCTAACCTTGTATTTCGAAAAAACGCAAATCCGTTTTTATCCCCAAGAAATTTCCACAGAATAGATCCATCGAATTGCCCAAGTAAATGCCAAGGAGTTCAGGAGTGGCGAACTACTCTGAAATGCTCTACTTTCCACTCTGATCTTCTTTCGTTGTTGAATTTGAGAGTGCCCCATTCGATGAGATGTTGTTCTCAGAGTTGGAGTTCTGTTCATCTGGGGAAATGACGCCTGTGTACTGGTGGCTTAACGTTTCTCTGTGCTTTGTTTATCGCCTACTGTTTCCTTAGAGCTGGTCTTGCAACTCCGTCAGGAACATAATTTTAAGGATACACCTGCTACCATATATATCTTGATATGTTTCAGTTCCTCTTATTACGCATCTCATATGTGGTGTCTATGAACGCACCTGCAGCTGTTGCTCACGCAGTCAAGTGAGCGCCATTTCAGCTCAAGAAATCCTAGCCTCAGTTCAGCTTGCAGCTTTGCAACTCAGAATCAAAATTACGGTCTACTCGATTTGTTCAAAGGAGTGTCAAAAGCCAAGGGTATCAACGCCGCTAACAAAGGTGCCAAACCGGGAGCAGAGCAAAACCGCAATTCAAACAGAAAATCTGCCCCAAGCAATGGCAAGAAAATGCAGGTGGTGGCTATGCCCATGGGTGTTGCGACTCGTGAAGATAATGGTGATTTGAGGTATGTACATCTCTCGCTTCCAAGTCACCTTGTACTTACGGCAAATATTGGTGCCGCTCTAAATTGTCGGAAGCGCTCGACTGATTTTGGTTGGCGCCGCCGGTTCTACGTATTCAGGTATCGAGACAACGCCAGGATCGGTAGCGTTCTGATAGATCTGGATTTTCGAGAACGAGAAGCGACGATTTCTTCGAATCTTCCTTCATAACTTCGTAGCATAGTCGACTAGTCAAAATTCGCAACGGCGCATGAACAGAGGTTGAGTTGATTAGTGCAATCCTCTGAGTTTTATAAGAGTGGTGATAAGTTATCATTCACTATGAAGAGGGCGGTGCATAGAGGGCTTCTGGTTTTTCGCTTCTCCACCCTTCTTCTTTTGTGAAGTGGGCACAGGTAGTGAGGCGGCCCGTGCCAAATCATCATTAATCCAGCCACCCTTCCACGCCTTGAGAATGACCTCACGAGCAGCACTTCCCTTGTAATTCTGTCCATTGATAACAGAATCGTTGTCGAGGCCAATGTACCAATGTCCTCTTTCGTTGTCAATAGTGAGTAAGAGCTCAGAGTCTGCTCGACCACGGTGAAGAGTACATTGTGAGAGAGGAAAGGTCATTCCACGAGAGCGTGTATGTCGCGCTGATTGAATAAAGACGCGTCGATCTTCTAATGCTTTTCGAACTACGCTTTTGTCCAACCGGCTTGGATTTGGGATGGTTAGGAGATGAGGATATACATCGAGCACCTTTGTATATCGAAATCCTGCGATGAAAAGTGCAGAAGCAGCACCGACGCCTCCAACGAAAAATCCTGCGCACAGGCCAAGGCGTTGCCATATGGGTCGGAGGGTGTAATACTCGGGATGGGAAGGGACTTCAGATTCCGACTTTCCATCTATGGGCTCCGACCAATGATTCCAAGTCAGATCCATAGCTGAGCCCCTAGAGAGTTTGAATAATAAGAATGTTAATCACAAGTTGGCGAATGCACCTTGTCAAGCTCACGTCATGAATGCGTCGCAGGCAACTAAACCAAAAGTCCATTTGGCCCACCAAGGCGAACGTCGCTGAAAGAGAGGAGGAGTAGAAGAATTATAGATATGAGGCGTTCCACCAGGACGAAAAAATCGAAGAATATTTTTGGCCGCTTTTATTGCCGAGGACATGACAGTCAATGTCCAAGACGCGTCCTTTTTCTTTTTCTCACAATCCTTCTTGACCTTCTACATCGAGGTGATAATTTTGTTATTTATTTCGCGTCTTAACTCAATACTATTCAGTGCCTATAATCATAGAATACAACGGCGCGGCTTATGCTTACAACCTCCTACACCTGTCCAGATTTCGCATCGTGCAACCACGGCCTTTATTCATAACCTTATTCCAACTAACACTTGACTTGTACTTGGTCTGTCATGTCCATTCCATCCTACTTCTTTCCGATATCCAAAAGCACAGGAAAAACCACCAGTGCTTCTGGCTCCGTCAGTCGGACAACTTCAGAAGGAAGAACCAAATCGCGTCCTACGCCGTATCCAGATACGTCGAAGAAATCTACGAATAACAGTTCTTCCAATGTCTCAGCCTCAGACTCAACGAAAATTAGATCCTCTACTAGCAATCCTGACACCACCAGCTTCGCCGAAGGCGCACATCCTCGATATGCAAATCTCAAGCGTATCGCCGAGCAGACTATTGAAGCTATTGAAAAAGGTTCATTTGACCTCAACGGGACAACTTATGACTTGCAGGTCGCAGTGAATCAAATAAGGCAGTCAACCGAATATTGGAGTCCAGACGCGAAGAGTCTGGTGGAACGGTCAGGGACAAAAATCGTTAGCAGCAATTCGAGAAACGTAGAGATTACACTCTTGGAAATTTCGTCACTGGAAGGAGCGAGGTTCCTCGACGCCCAAATTTCGCGACAGTCAGAATCCGCCTCTGCTAGATCTACGCCACCTTGTTTCTCTCCGCCTAAAATTGGTTTGCTCAACTTCGCATCTGCTACTAAACCAGGTGGTGGATTCCTCAACGGAGCCTCAGCACAGGAAGAAAGCATCGCGCGATCTTCGACCCTATACTATTCTCTGACCGCTCGAAACGGAGAGGAGTTTTATAAACTCCATAGACGATTGAAGAACCAAGGAAAATGGAAGAGATTCGGAAAAGGAAAATCCAAAAGACAGGAGGAAGATTCGGAGAAGGAGGAAAATCACACTAGAGAGTCTGGGTTCTACACGCACGCGATGATATACTCTCCCTCCGTATCAATTTTCCGCGATGACACCGGTTCGTGGCTCAAGCCTCTCTCGGTGGACATCCTCACCAGTGCCGCAGTGAATGCTGGGGATGTCCGTACCAGACGTCAAATAAAGGACGTGAATCAGACCGAGCGAGATGCGGTTGAGACTAAGATCGAGAACGAGATGAAGGAGCGCATGGCTCGGATTCTGCACCTTTTTGCTCTCAAAGGCGTGCGGAACGTAGTCCTGGGCAGTTTCGGCACCGGTGTGTTCAAGAACAAGGTTGAGGTTGTTGCGAGGCTGTGGAAGGAGCTCCTAATTGGGGTACATGCACCATTTGAGAAATCGTTCGATAGGGTGATTTTCGCGGTCCTGGGAAGAGCAACGTACGAGACCTTTGGACATGTCCTCCAGCTGAATGGATACACGGATGGGAAATGAGACAAGCCAGGGGCAGTCACGATTGCGCTTCGCCATACTGTTCGCCTCGTTCCCAATGATCGTCAGCATCATTATCGCCATCGACATTTGACATTCGGAGCAACTCATCTCAGAGACAGATCTATCCCTCGACCCATATCTGAATCGCTATGCTTTGAACTATACCCAAATCTGTACTCCACCTGCGATCGATGAACACTTCAGCGATGTCGTGCTGAAACCGCAGTCAACACGCAGCATTGGAGGGAAGGTTTTAGCTGTCTTCGAAAACCTTGTAGGTGAGTCTTATTGAGACGCATGACTGTGGCCTTCTCCTGCGCCATGTCTGCCAGTGGACACGCTTGGACATGGCTGTGGCCGTTCAACCGGGATATCTCCTTTGTTTTCGAGTATCTGTTTATGATGCATTGCCATGCCCAGCATGCATTTCCTCCTTGTTTGGTACATACGAGTCTGTAAACTTGTACGTCGAGAATTCTTACTTCGATCTACTGTTGACGTCAAGGGGAATAAGATGTGGGAGGAAATCAAATACTGCGCACTGTTTCCATGTTGTTCGACATGTTCAGGCAAACGGACGTGTACAGTCTGAATCACGCGACTTATCGATGTAACGCAAACAACGTGTTGTTTCCTGAGCCTCGTACTTACATGTTTTTGCTTCAAATTCAAAAAAAGATTCGCTTCAGCTAGGTCGGATAGCTGTACTGCGCTGATACTGGACGTCTTCCTGTACATCTACATCTTAAACTATTCTATCAACCTTCGATTACAGTTCTCAATTCAGTCTCGACAATCAAGCGAATCTTCCAAAGGATGGTCACGCAAAAGCACGAACTACACGTGTGGGATGCGGATATTAAGTCTTATGTACTTCACCTCCTTAATAACTTACTTCAAGATCGCTCCCGAACGTCTGCGCAGGATAACCATCTCTATTGCTCTACCCTATCTCATCTGTGCTCTCACTAGACTCCCGCACTTTCTGACTCTCCACGTTACATTGTATATCGACTTTCAACAGCAAATCGTTCAATATGATGGATGGAAACCTTCGACAGCTCAAGAGGAGTCCTGAATTCTTCCTCACTGGGGGCGACTTGCACCTCATTGTACGTCTACTTGCTTTCTTTTGATGTCCAATGGCGATTGAGTTGCATCACAATCGTCAGGTCAACGAATACAGATTCCGAGTGCATTCGTATTTCTTCACTCGTGAATCGCAGCACTTTCGACAACGGCTCGCCATATCAGATGCGTTTGATCTGCAAGGAAATGGAAGCTCATTGTCTAGTGCGGTTGTTTTGGACGACTATGATATCACACCGGACGAGTTTGAGAGCTTCCTGAAGGTGTTCTATAACCCGTGCGTTCTTTTCGAAGCTCTTTTTCGTCTCTGTTTAAAACTTTATCCTCAGGAGATACTCTTTCTATGATCTTGCACATCCCCACGAAGAATGGGCATCTATTCTCAAACTTTCCAACCTATGGGACTTCCCTAATGTGAAGGAGCTAGCTATCAATGAACTCGAGAAACTAGATATTCCTCTCGTCGACAGGATTGTTCTATATCAAGATAATCAGGTCGATGCAGACCTCCGCTTACCGTTATATATTCAGCTTGCATCCAGGGATGCCACGCTCGACCATGATGAGTCGACGAGACTAGGGTTCCGCACTGCTATCGTCATATTCCAGGCTAGGGAGCGTTTACGCTCGCTTGCGACAGGAGGGAGGAGTCCACTTCCGGACGAAGTGGGTGTAGATGCTGCCAAAGAAGTTATCTGTAACCTTTTCAAGGCTGTACCCCCATTGGTGGAGGCCACACCTCCAGCAACGCCAAAGCCAAGAATCAACGGGTTTGATTCTCCACGGAGGACTAGCAGTGGATTCGGGTTTGGTGCTCATTCTCGCACTCCAAGTTCATCAGGTCAATTGGTGATCATTGGTCTTGTGTGATATCTCTGGTTCACTGACCGTTGTTATCTTCTGTAATTAGGCTCAAGATGAGAATGATATTCGCAAGCCAGTATGATAGGGAAAGGCTGAAACAACGTACGTTTGGAATGGCTTCAATTCCGGGAGGGTGGGCTTGATGGTATGCACTGATAACATGGACATTAATACTCAGGATATGTGGTATGCATGCATCCGTGATGGATTTGGAGTTTCATATTGTGTATAACTTTTTGTACCTGTGCGGTTTCTTGTGAATGAAAGACGCCAGCTTTGCATCTTGAATGTCCCTTAGTGTATCACCCTCGTCAGTTCCACAAACAGCTGCATCTCTTACATGAATACTCCTCAATAGATCAGAGGTTAAAATTTAAAGACGATAGCAAAGAGTCAATTAACCATAGATGGCTGCCGTCGAACGACAGAGCCTTATCGTCTCAGTGCCACTCAGCCACTGATACCCAGAGGCTTTTTTCTGGCACATATCCAATGAAAGTTTTCCTCGAATCTTCCGACAAACTCTTTGTCGACCACGTCCTCCACATTTGTCAACCCTGAACCATACTCCACTAGCATCTGCTTATTTCCCTCAATTCCAAGGCTAGACCAAAACATCTTCACGCCCATCCAATCATCGAGCATTTGATCATCCTCTTTAGTTTCTAGATTGAACAATAACCAGCCTCCTGGCTTTAGCCATCCGACCATTTTCTTCAGCATAGGCCCATGCTCGTCGCGCGGGAGATGAAATAGGGAATAGAACGCTGTAACTGCCTCAAATGATCCTTCTGTGAATTCCATTGCCATCATATCGCCCAGCATAAACTGTGCGGCAGGTACATGCTCCTTGGCAAGCTCCAGTTGAGAAGATGAGATGTCAACGCCGATCACCTCAAAGCCCTGGTCGACTAGTTGCTGGGTTGCAGGTAATCCGGCGCCACATCCCAGTTCGAGGACTTTTGAGCCTTTAGGCAGCAATTGCCCGAGTCTCTCGATGTATTCCGTTCGTTTTTGTGTCAGTCGCGGAGCAGCCCAATTGTGGTACCTCAAGGCTATAGCATCATAACCATCCTTGACTGTAGCTTTCAGATCTGTCGAAGAAGTCGGCATTATACCGAGGTTCTACAGGTGGATGATGGTGGATCAAGGGTCAGTTTATTTTCGAACAATCCTGTGTTATCAGTTCATCGTAAATGCTTTACGCACTGAGCATCGTAGACGCGCTTGTGTGAGACGTCTCGTACGATCTCACTCGACTCGTCTCCGAGTCACCATTAATCATGTAGTACTCACATTGTTTCACTTATACGTCTCATAGGTCTCATTAAATTTGCACTGCCTGAGTCTCCCAGCCCGTTCCTTAACAAGCCGTATCTCCATTCAAGTTCTCAAATGAGCATTCTCAGTTTAATGAAAGTGTGTATCGCATTTCCTTATGTAATAACTCTAGATAGCAAGCACTAAGTACTATGCCTAGCTCCTCAATATCCCTCCCAATATTTCTGGCCGGTGACTTTATACATCCTCGGAATTTTTTGCGTGTCGTAAGGAACTTGGTAATAACAGGGTGTACGACAAGGATAGAAGGGTCCTGTAATGTGAACGTTGACAAACTCGGAATAAGAAGGGTCCTCAGGTTGGTGAAACTCGTTCTGATATCGCAAGTTCACTTCTCCCAGCTGTTTCACGTCTTCGTGATCCCCATACAGCTCCTTATGCCAGGCAATTAGTCTGTTCATCGCTTCCTTCACTTTTTCCGACCCGGTACTGCTCGCAGGGGAAGCAAATTCTTCCCCGTTAAACGGTAGAGGAAATTTCACCGTCACAGTCACAGGGACGCTGCCTGGGGAATTAACCTTCTGATTAGAAGGAGGTCCCTGAGCCTTCATCAGTGCGCCAGAATTAGGCTAGATATACGCAGTTAGCATTCAAAGTTCCAAGCAGCTCATGATAGTACTCACTGCGCCCGTGGGCATGGCATACATGAAAGGTGCGAGCCCCAGTAGAGCAAGAGGAGCAACTTGAAGTAGGCGCATGTTGACTAGAAATTTGGAGTTGATTGTAAGTTTTAGACGATAGTAAAGAGAAAAAATGGGCTCACGAAACTCGAGTTTTTACTAGACGGAGATGAACAAGGATGGACCGACCAGCAGCGTGAGGGACAATACGTTGTTGTCTGTCCTAACTTTATACTACAGGCCACTAGCGTTGACCTCTCTGATCACACCAACATGTTTTCTGATGAAAGTGACTCTCAGGTAATGACGCCGACGGGGTGTTAGCTATCTTCAGGACATGTCGGCTTGTTTCTTTGTGTTCCATATACACTGATGAATTTATTGAGGATACATACAAGCATACCGACGGGACATCAATATCTCTCAACGTCGTGGCACAAGCCGGCACAAGCCCGATTGATTTCTTTGGCATACATATATCAAGTTGATATCATCGCATCCATCTAATTATCCAGTTGTGTCCAACCGAGTCGACAATGTGACAGACAAAGATTCGCTACGCACTGCGATCGTATGATATGAGTCCAGATGGTCCCTGTAAAGGTAATCCAACGCCACATCCCAGTTCGAGGACTTTTGAGCCTTTAGGGCCTAGGCAGCAATTGCCCGAGTCTCTCGGTGTGTTCCCAAGCGTCGCTTTTGTGGTCAGTCGCGGCGCAGCCCCAATTGTGGTACCTCAAGGCTGTAACATCATAACCACTCATAACCATCTTGAATGTGCATATAGCTTTCAGATCTGTTGAAGAAGTTGGCATTGTACCGGGGGATGATGGATCAAGGGTTGGCAGTTTATTTCCGAACAATCTTCTGCAATCTTGCGTGTGAATGGTATCGTCTAACACATCAAGTTCCATCTAGGGACCGACCCGCGTAACACACTAACATCCTTCCATCCTTCCATCTCCCCCCCCAGAGGACTCACCAACTTTTTATGAAACCCTCATCATGGGTTTGCTAATAACTCGTGTCGTGTTCTGGCTCCCAGTGGCTGCCTTGAATCCGCGCGCACATCTTTTTCTTCGAAGGAGCGGCTGCTCTGAATCGACCTGAATATTGACTTCGACTTGAAAAAATAATACCAACGGATCCTACTAACTCCTAAGCGATCAGTAGTGTGAATCGCAGTGATATTTGCGTCATAAAATCGCGCACTTCCATTGTAGGCAGCAAAAGTTGCCCGAGTCTCTCAATGTATTCCCTTCGTTTTTGTGCCTCAAGGTTATAGCATCATAACCATCCTTGACTGTAGCTTTCAGATCTGTCGAAGAAGTCGGCATTGTACCGGGGTTCTACAGGTGGATCGAACCATACTGTGTTATCAGTTCATCGTGTGTGTGAATAATCATATTATTATCGTCTATGAAATTATTTTTCCCACACCCGTAAAACAAACAAAGCCAAATAGTCAGGTAAAATCTTGCTTCTCTTCTCAGACCTCACTATTGCTCTCACATCCCCCTTACTTGCTCACGCAATTCTTTGCATTTGCGCGCACAAACAAGCAAGGTGTCCTGCCGCCTTTGCGGCACCTAGCGAGTAAGAGTACTTAGCCTCGAATAATACATACTTGAGATTTCTCTGACCCGTGGGACAATCGGAATTCTGGCACGCTTTTCAATGCCACCACTGTTCTCTGGCTATCTTCCTCATATCCTTTACTCTGTCGCCAATGTTTCCCTTTCCCTACACCTCGTTTACCAAAGAAATACATTCGCGGACGAGAAAGCGCGCGCGAACGCTCAAGAGTCCATTCTACAGTCAATCGCGAACGAATTACGGTCGAATTCTCCACTTTCGCCAGCTGATCTTCAGAGGTTGAGGAGACTTGCTCGAGTTCCTGTTCACGAAAAAGAAGATACTGTTGAAGGGAAGATTAGCTGGAAGGATGCTTTATTGGGCCGCTCGAACTATCGGCGCTCTGCTGATACTGGTTCCTCCGAGTGATATTAGCACAAGCATTGGAAATTATCATCCCCGGGTAAACTCGATGTTGCTTTCTCAAAGCACGAGCTAATCACCTGCCTAACCAGATTCCGTATCGTGAGATCTAGGACTACCTGGATGCAGTCATCTTTCCGCTTGAAACCCAAGCTACCGGAGGCCACACTTCAGTTACAGTAGTTGGTTCGGAGTATTGAAAGAAGTTACAACAGTGATCTACACCTCAATGACCAGCCTGCTACGCTTACTCTGCCGTTCATCACCACTTCGCCAAGGAGAGTGACTACGTCCATCCATTTCAGCCGGATTTATCTAAATCCTACGTGTTCGTCGCTGTACAAAATGTAGAAATCTTTAATAGTAATATCATACATATTAGATTGTCCTGCCAGCAGAATGCCTAGATAACTTAGAAGTGTACTATAATGTACGTCGGTATGCTATGATAGAAAATGAGAAATCACTGTGCCATGAAATTGAAAAATGCACCGGCGGCGTCCTGTTGAGGACCTTCTGGTGAATCAAAGAACTCGTCATCGTCGTCGAACGCAGAGAGATCCAATTGTTTCACGGCGTCTCGAGCTGACGCGCCGGTCATGTCGAGGGATTGAGCAGCATCCAAAATACTCGAGTAATCCTTTGACTGGGACTTGGCCTCGATATCACTTCGGTGGCCTGCAGTACCCAATGTGGATGATGCTTCATCTGACTCCTTTGAATGTCCTGGAGCACCAGAGCGAACATCTGCTGAGTTGTCGATAGAGGTATGCTCTCGTCCGAATTGGAAGCTATCATCAGTATCACCACCAAAGTTGAAACCGAATGAATGCAAGAAATCTGGCTTCAAGAACGATGGTAAGAGTGTTGTTGAACTTGCCAGTTCTACATCAGATTTGCTAGTGTTAGCATTGGTATCCGGACCCGGCTCTGTGACTGCAGCATTGACTGGAGCGTCAGCAGACTCGGAGTCGAGAGAGACGAAAGCTGGGGCTTTGGAGTCTACTGAAGGTGTCGCTGAATTGGTTGGATCGTCCTTGGATGTGCCAATTTCCTGAACATTATTATCGCCACTAGATATCTCTCCATTCGCTTTGAATCGAACAGGGTCCTGGCCTGCAGGGCTGTTCGAAGGCTCGGCAGTAGTGTCCTGTGTTTGGCTACTAGTATGGGGCTCATCGCTTGGTGCACGAGTATCAAAGGACGCTAGACCATGAAATGTTGTATCATTAGCACTGCTTGTTTCGTGAACATCTACTTCAGCAGCCTGAGTGCTAGAGGGGTCAACAGGAATGGAGACGGAATCGACGTCTTTCTCGGGCACAGGGGGTGGAGCATCCAAGTCAATGATAACCGTCGACTCTTCCTCGCGAGGGTCAGCCTTAGAAGTGAGAAGACTGTCTCCAATCTCCTTCGAAGCCTCTGCTTCCACTGACAGGGCGTTAAGAGTTGATTGGGCATTAGGAATCTTCGTCGACATCGAGCTTTCCTGCGAAGCCTCTACCGCATCCGGCGAGTGAATAGAAAGCTCAGTAGTGGTATCTGCAGGGTTAGAGTCACCGAGCAAAGTATTCTGACTGACGTCGTTGTTTGTGGTAGCCGGAGTTTCCTGAAGGACAGTTTCGTCGGGTTTATCGCTGTTCGCTAGTGTGATACCTTCACCGGGAGTTGCGTTGTTATCCTTCGCTGAGACTCCAATTGTGGCTTGTACTGAACTATCACTGATAGTTTGACTTTCTTCAACTGGTGAGGATAACGTATCACAAGCAGGTTTCATAGCCTCTATGTCGCTAGGCTGCTCAACGGAAGCCTCGGAGACCGGCCCAGTACTAGGTTCAGGCATAACTTGATCTGTCTGTGCAGGTGGACTTTCATTCTTAACCTGTACGAGACCATTGTAAACAACGGTTTGCGTTGAGCCTTCCAGTGAGTCGATCAAAGAGTTATCTCCAGATTCTTCAGAAATCTCCGAAACCTTGGTGGGATTGTTGGGAACAACATTGACTTGTGTCAAGTTCTCTGAAGGAACGGTCAACGTAGCCTGAACGGACTCGGAAATATGCTCACCAGAAGTAGCTTTCGATTTGTCCTCTGTATATTCGTTCGACGCGGAAGCCACTTTGTCTGATTCTAATACGTAGCTTGCTTCGTCAGATGAAGGCTTGAAAACTGTATCGTCAGTAACATCAATCTCTCCAGTTTCCTCAGACGTTTGCAGAAGTGGATCTGCGACTGGACTTTCACCCCCAAGAGACTTGTCCAGCTCTACTGGCAGATACATGTCGTCAGGAATAACGACAGAATGAGCTTCACCAGGTGGTTCTTGCGCTCCAAGGGCGAACTCCAAAGCCGTCTGATCAGTGTCATCAGCAGCATCTGAGAGTTTTTCCTTGGTTGGACCAGTGGATGGTACAAGTTGCGAAAGCGGAATGTCCTCTGAATCAGCATCCGGCGCTGCCTCAATAACCTCGGTACTCTTTATCGAAGTGAAGGTTCCAGCACCCATATTCGAACTGATCGTATCACCATGAGCAGCGACTGGCGCTGTTTCAATGTCCTCGACATTTGGTGTAGATCTCTCAGGCAATGCTATCGAGTGATTAGCTAATTTAGGTTCTTCCGTAGTGGCAGGAACAGAAAATATAGACATCGTCTCGTTATGGACAACGACGGACGCTGCCACATCTTCGCCAATGACTGTGCTGGGCACCACATCATCCTGTACCTCACTCTCGCTATCCTTCCTCAATTCGTGCTTGTCGCCACTCTCGCTCATCTCAAATTCATCATCATGAAATTCATCGTATGCATTGCCAACCCAGGTTTGGTCGTCATCAGAAGACTCTCGTACTGTCTCCACGCTGTCAATGTCACTGCCCTCGTCTATATCCAAAGCAAGATGAGGTTTAGTTCCTTTTCTTTTTGTTTTTGCTGCCGCCGGAGGGAGTGGGGCTTCGAGGGGTTTCGGGCTCCTTGCCGATGTTGGCGGCGGAGGCAGGGACTTCTGCAGTTCCATTGCCGGTAGCGGCCCCGGATGCGTCGTCATTCCCAGTTGCATCGGTAGAGGGCTGGGAGAAGAGGCCGTTGAGGGAACTGGCAAGCCTACTGATGCCACCCGAAGTGTTGGTCGTACCTGTTGAGAAGGCAAGGATGGATTAGCAAAGAGGCTGGTAGCAGAATTCACTAATCCACCTGTAGCGGCCTTCTCTAGATCCTTATTCTCAGATTTGTCAGTGTCGTTAACGGCAGCCTTGGCATCTGTGGCATGATCATCACCAGTCTTGTTACTGGCCGTAGTAGACGCTTCAGTGGATGCTACAGGAGGTTCTGCAGGAGGAGCAGTGGCGCTGGTAGCCGTTTTATCTGAATCAGTGGTGGTGGTAGTAGGCTTGGAGGTGGCCGCGGCGTTAGAGGCCCAGGCGGACTTGTTGGCAGTCGCACTAGTGCCCCACGCGGAACCGGCTGGTTTCGAGGTGTTTGTTTTCGCAGCAGGAACAGTCGTGGAAGCGGAAGAGGTACCGTTGGTTTTAGCTGGTGGCACAGGCGGTTCTTTCGCGGCGGCATGTGGAGCTTTCCCGGTAACGGGCGGAGAAGGCGCTTGAGCTGGTTGAGGAGGAGGAGCCTTGACCGGTGCTGATTTCTTGGTAGGCTGAGGTCTCGGAGGCTCATCGTCGGGCAATGGCTCTGAATATTCAGGAATCTCGAAGAGGTCAAGGATCAAGCTCTGCATCTCTTCAGCCGGAAGCGAGGCAGAGGTGGGACTTCGACTACCATCTGCAGCAGGGATAGCGCGTGCGACTTCTCGAGCTCGGAAAATCTTCAGCGTAGTATCCATTCCCAGGGCCATACCCTCTTCAAGAGTGAGAGGCTCTTCTCTAGCGGTCAACGCGGCATATCGATGAAGAAGAAGGCTGCGATCAATCTCGAACTTGTGGTAGGCCACGATACGGTCAATATCCGGCATTTCTAGCTTCTCTATCTCCCTTGTTGCCAGCTTCATAACCTCATTGAAGCCCCACCGGTGAGCTAGTTCCATAATCGCAACCCAATCATCCACCCGTGCTTTGTACAATGAGTATTTTCTAAGAGTACACAAGTGAGAGATTGGAAGAGATATATTTCGCTTGGAATACTAACGGATTGTAAAAGACCCATAGGAACTTTGCAAAGCTTGCGGCCTTGACGTTGTCCAAAACAATGGCTGTGGACTCTGACGTTCCTTGTCGAGTCGCTCCGGGTGAAGCAGGTGTTGCGAGCTGTAATTTGAACCACTGGCTTTCCCGTTCGAAAAAATATCTATGTACTCGGAAATGATTTTGCTCAATCTAAACGAAATGAAAGCGGGTAAGATCATAGACATAATATTCATCACTCGCAGTAACATACCAAGAAAAAGAGATCACCTCCAGTGAGGTAGAACTCTTCGTGCCGACGGAGAGCTGTAAAGCCTTCCGAATCGGAAGACTGATGAGAATACATGTCAAGAAAGAGAAAAAAGTCGTGTGTCCTGTTGACCGAACGACGGGTATATGTTGCTGGTGAATGTGAGGAGACGTGAGGAAAGAAAACAAAAAAAAACACTGGTTATTTGAACCCAAGTGTCGGCTAATTTACACGTGTAGTACACATGTTACCAAACCGATGTTCCTGTAATCTTGGGAGCTTCCAATATTGTCGGAACTCATTGTACTGTATAAACTTTTTGTTCGATCAGACGTTATACATCTGCTTTTCATATTGCCTGTTGAATGAAAGCCGGTGCAACAGTCAACGTTGGCAGCCCCGAGCCTCGAGGTAAAAGCGCAGTGTCGGCTCGTGCAGACAGCGATGCTCGAGTGTAAGAAAAGCTGCAGGCTTTGTTAAATTTCAATGATTATAGCAACAAAAGAAGGAATTTGAGCGCGCGGAAGCAAATCACAAAACGTAGCTTTGCATCTGTTTGTAGACGCCGCACCAATTTCTTGCTTTGACCATTGTCCTAAAGTGACACAGCTGAGTACGTACTCATGCATTGTCCTCAAGGCATGTAGATGTGACAAATCTCCATCTGGAGACCATACCTTCCCCAAGAAAAGATTGAATTAACCGAGTACCCTTGAAGACAAAACTCGTACAATAATACATATCATAACAAAACGTCCAAGATATACACAGATGGAATAATATGTACAACCACATTGATAGACGTATTCATTTTTTTCTTATCACGGGTCGGACCACGAGCCAGGAAAGGGAGGAACAGAGGTAGTAGAAACAGTCCTGAACGTTTGCGCCCGACTCCATCTCATTGAACCTCTTCTTTCGTCGGGCGGAGGTCGTCGCGAGGCGTGATGAATCCCATTAACGTGTTCCGGATGGACTTCCTCCTTTGGCGTTGCTGGCTCTGATTCTTGTACGTTAGTTGACTCTTCTTCAGTGTCTGTCCAGACGACTTCACTGCCCAATTCACGTTAGTCGACAAAGTTAGTTTGACCGAGGTTAAAATCAATAACACTCACCTCCATTCGGACTCTGCGGTCGTCGCTTCGAATTCGTGATCTCCGAGGAAAGACTATTGGTCCTCCCAGTCCGAACTGTTGATACTTCCGTAATCGTCTCCATTCTGTGCAATCCGTCCATCTCGTCGGTCGGAGTTTCGGACGTAGGAGCGGGAGGGGGAAGAGGCCTCTGAATTCTCCGTATATTCCTTGACTTGGGTTCCATATTTAGTGTCGCTAATGCCTCTTCGTAAGCCGCTGCCTATGAGAGAGGAAGAAAGAAAAGTTAGCTTCTCGCGCGAATGACGAATGCGAGGAGTGTTCACCCAGCCATTAGCAGAAATGCTCTTACGATTATCGTTAGGATTTCCACTAAAGAGATCTTTCATGAGATCACGAATCGTATCTTCAACCTCTCCTTCCTCAAGATTATCCGGTAGAGGACTCTTTCCTCGGTCTGCAGGAGAACGTAAATGCTCTCGCGCCTGGAAAACCATGACGGCTGTTTCGTATCCTAGTTTGTGCGTTTCAATCAGGCTGAGTGTCTGATCTCGAGCACATAGTTGCGCGTAGAGTGGGATGAGTAGATCCTCGTCGGCGTTGCATTCTTGATACAGGGAAAGGTGGTCGACAAGATCGAGGTTGAATTTTTCCAGGTTTCGGACTGCCAATTTTTTCACTTCCGGGAACTTGAAGCGGCATGCGAGAGACAGGATACATCCCCAGTCTTCAAGTTTGGCTTCTTCGTATGAATAAACCCTAGAGGTCAATGAATCAATGAAACTTGAGATAAATGTGGCGTGCAATGACAACTCTCACGGGTTATAAAATACCCATAGAAGCTGCTGAAATTCTTCACTCGTCACATCCAGCACCACAGGGTTGTTAAGAGAACCGTAGGATGATTGACCGGTAGGGGGCGGTCTTGATAACATTTCTTGGAATTTCGGAGACTCTCGCTCGAAGAAATAACGATGAACTTTGAACAAACAATTTTCGACCTTTAGTAAAGGAATAAAAATCAGCTGAAAACCCTAGCAGAGAACCGGTGCAGTCAACGACTCACCTGGAAGAACAAATCGCCTCCAGCCATATAATATTTTTTTACAATGTTGAGATGCCGAGATTCTAATGACCGGTCTGACATCGTGAATTACAGGGTAGGGAACAAAGATGGCAAGCAATAGCGTAGATAGCTGAGGAGGTGGGTAGCGCTTGAGGGGAAGAATAAGAGAAGCCAAAAAAAAACAACATCATCATCTCGTACTCTCCACGTGCAAGCTGAAAAGTACACGCTGCAAGATAGAAGAAAGTTCGAAACCGAATTCGGGGAAATTCGATGCTGGCAAAGTTTGTGGCGCTCTGCGGTGTTTGAGTAAAAAGTCAGTGATTTGTACGTACGAGAGCCAGTAGTTATCTTCGAGGTCCAAAGCCTTTTCTTCAAACAACTTTACTGAGAAATTTGGGTCAGTGAGTGAGTGGTTCTTCACATGAACGGCAGCCGCGGGAACTCGTAAAATAGATACAACACAAACTCGGATGTTCAGCTCACAGCCGTGCTCGGCACCAGCCAAAGTAGATGGGTCGTCAAGGCATCCGATGGATTCTGAAAGAACTGGAGTAAACAGGCATGCTACTTATACTACGCCCTTTGCTAGGAAGGGACTGCGTAGACTAGACTATGATAGATCACCCAAGACAAGACAAGATTCCGACTACATCTAAGGATCTTCACCCTCTTCGTCTTCATACATCTGTGAGATCACTCAATAGGTCTATCTCGGGCTCAGAGAATTCCGCATAAGATAGTCGTTCCGAAGCCTTCCGTTCTCGCGTGGACCGACGGAGTCCAGATCCAGAAGAGGAGGACAAAGCTCTTTGTTCATCACCAGCACCAACACTATCTGGATTTACCTCTACCTTCTTTCTTGCTTTCCTCTTCGGTTGTACTGTTCCTGGAATCTTCAATTGCCCAATTGCGATTTTCTTTGTTTCCATATCTTCGACGAATATACGATCATAGGCGACGCATTCCAAACGGATGATATCCAGACGCTATCCCCCAAGTTCCAGATTAGTACCGCCTTTAGTTCGAAAGGAGATTGAGAACACCTACTTCGTCCTCCCTAATGAATGCATCAATGACGTCCTGAGCAACAAGAAGCCCAGCTTCTCCTTTCCGAATTCTGTCACGTTCGTGATTGATGTTTTCTTCAGTCAAGGGGATACCGTGCTTCCGTAGGTAAACACGAGCGCGGATTAGAGCCCAAACATCTCGTTTCAGTTTGAGAATCGAATTTCCCCATCGCTGCTGAGTCTGTGGAAAATCAAGCTAGGTCGTTTTCCTCTGATAAAATATTAAACCAACAACCTACCTTAAGAGGTTGTCTGGAAAACTGCTCTCCACTCATTTCTGCGCACTTCTTCAGCGTATATTCCCCAGCGTAAAGCCAGAGACTCGGTGATTTGTTGCGCCCACGATAGTTGATGAAGATTGTGACAGGTTGAATTGACAATATGTCTGTACGCTTCGTCAAAATGATTCCCGGATCTCCAGGTTTAGCTGGAAGATCAGGATTCTCTTCATAAAACGGAAACAGGATCGAACGAACGTGAGGGTTATCGGGAGTAGAGGACGGGTTAAGATGTGCCTGCAGAATGGCTCGGAAGGATCCGGTGTTGATTCTGTAATTTTTGTTCAAAAGTGCGCGAGACACGCGAGAGTCCATGTCGGGAGCGGGATTGATATCCAGAGAAGTTGTATTACGCAAGAGATCTCTGACGGCTTCTATCCATAGAGGATCTAGCGCTAGTATGGTAGGTACTGAGGACAATCGAGATGCTTGAGATGATGAAATTGTCTATCGGAAGGAAACATTAGTCAGTCACGGACGTGTCATCCCAGAGCTGGAGATTTACTCTAGTTTTTCTGGCGACAGAAGTGTGCAGGTCAGTGGAGACTTTCCAATCCTCGTTCCGTACACCATTACTTGGACCAGCAGTGGTTCCAAAATCGGGCACCTGTTCATGCGTCTGTCCAGGGATCGAATGATATAATTGCGAAGGAGAATCTACTCACTGAGGCGGGCTGTTCTGAAGATTCGGTGACGGGTTGAGTCTCATCGGTTTGTTCAACATCCTTCGAAGCACTGTCCAGAATCTGGGTTACTATGAGTATTAGAGCATAAAAACGGATAAGTGGTATTACGTTTCGTTCACGAGTTGGCGGAACAAGGGTTTGTTTACTTACTGACTTCTGCATGGGGAGAACATGAGAGGTGTGTTCTACACAGTCGATGAAATAATTTGAAAGACCTCACCATCTCGATTTTATGCTTGATGGTATGAAGAGAACCGTCCAAAGTGGGACAATCAGAAGACAGTGGAGGAGAAGGGGACAGAGGTGGAAAGCAGGGAGCAGCCGAAGAAGATACAGACACATGCATATATGCAGCAGAGATATCAGGAGCAGACGCAACGACCGAAGGAGCAGAGTTTATGATAGTTCCAATAGGCTTTAAAACCACCGCGTCGTTGTCATGTTCAATTTTGCGCAAGATATGAGCAAGGCCACCTGAAGCAGAAGGTGGAGAAACACCAACTGCGAACTTCGCAGCGGGAACACTGTTCATTCCAATTGTTGCTGTCCGTTCCGCGCGGGCCATGTATACATCTTGTGTAGATGAAATACGACCTGTGTCTACAGCATGATCTGTTTGAACGGCAAATTTTGCAGCACGATCGGGACAAAGAGTATTGTTTTGGGCCCTATCATAGATTGACGTTTCTACAGGCGGATTGGATTGCACATCAACAACGGCGCGAACAGCAGACGGAGGTTGAGATGAAGATAGGAGATTTGAGGATGTGATTTGATTTTGCTGCTGCGGCGAGGATGGTTTGATAACGTCGGGATTGACGCTTAGAACGGACGAAAGTATCGCGATTGCTTGCGTCTTCACCGAGGGGACATGTTGCTGCAGTTGCCCATTTGGTACTTTTTCCGTATTGGGGACATTGACTTTTCTTTCCTGTAAGTTTTGGAAAAAAGCTTCAATGACCAGATAATTCAATCACAGGTCGGTATTCGTTACCCACCGAAGATTTGCATGGGGTATAGGGAGGCATAGTTTGAAGGACTTGTGAGAGTCTCTGGGTGATATGGGGATCAGCGGTCTGGTTAGGTCTGTTATCTAGCTTGGTATTTTTTACCTTGTTTGTCGCACAATCTTTCTCATCTTCGAGGTGCTCGTGACTTGCATTCAGTGAAGCTTCAGAAAGCCTCGGGCGCTTTGAAGGGGGCCTCGAATCATTTCTGGAATCGACGAGTCCATTGTCGATGATCTCCAACTCCGGACTAATACTCCGGATCCTCTTGATATCATTGATACAGGCAGTCAAAGAAATATCATGCATATAATTGATGCTTTGCTTTGATTCTCCTTCGAACGCACAGTCCACTTCTTCGTCATCGCTGATCACGACAACCTCCGCTTTTGGCTGCCGCCGTTCCGATACCTTCTTGAAGTATGTTAGGGTACGAAGAAATGCTTCAAGTTTCACTCACTGACGAATTGGATACGCGGCCACAAATGCAGCGCGCCAGTTTTCTTTGAAGTTTTCTCTTCAGAATTTCATTTTCTCCCTTCAAATCTTCTAACTGACTCTGAAGGCACTCAGTTTGAATGATCATTTTACCATTTTCAATGGTCACTCTGCCAAGTTGTCGGGTGGCTATTTCGAGTTCATCAGCAAGTACCTTCACGGAAGGAGCCAGCAGAGAATAAGTTTTGAGCTCGAGTTTTGGCGGCATAGAAGGAAGAACCAAGAAAATAAGAGTCTGTTCGGCAACTTCTGAGCTGGCTTCTTACAAAATTGATCTCCATATGAAGTTATTATGTCATCCATCAACTTGTAGCGTCTACCGCTGCGCGCCGTGATCGATCTTTGTTTGCTCCCAATGCCTCCACAAAGGCCAAACATTGATGCTGCATGGCTTAGACTTCTTCTCATTGGGATTTACTACTACTTCTCTGCTATTGCCTTTGCCACAATCCTGTATGCAACTCCAGGATACTGGACTCAACTGTAACGATACATCTCCCGCGCTCTAGATCTCCATCACTCGGTCTCGCTCTTCTCCTGTTTCCTCAGTCTGATGACATTTTCCTTGATGTACTCATAACACGCATGATCTACCCTTTATTGAGGCTGAGCCCTTTGCTTGAAATTTTACCCTTATTACGTGAGAACACTGGCCGAAAGTAAGCCTGGTGGTTGCCGAAGTCCTATATCGAAGATTTGACTAGTTCGTAGTAAAAAACCCTAACTCTGTTTAATTGATACCTCAAAAGAATTGGAGCAATGTTTTTAAGCAAAATGTACGCTGAGCCGTGAAGCTTGAAGGCGTGAAACGAGCAATAAAGCTACGGTAGTGTGAAGGTCGCAGACTGTTTCGGAGTTCCTCATTCCCACGCTTGCTTTACCTTTTCGTCATTGTTCCCCTACCTTTTATCTCAACCAAACCTCCTGCGGCCACGTTTGACGACGTCCATATATCACTTGTACGATGAGCTTTCAAGATATCGAAGCTGGATTCGGACCTGGAGCGTCTAATAATGCGACCTCCCTTGCGACTCCTGAGTCGCCAGAGGATGCAGCGTTTCGCAGCCTACAGTCCAGCCTATCACTGCAGATGCTCAAAATGAACGCCAATGTTCAAGGAATTTTGAAGCTTGTGGACCAGCTGGGCACTGGGAGAGACTCTGCAGCGTTGAGAAAGAGTTTGTGGGTCATCTCCAACGATCGTTGAACAGAATTGGGGATTGATTTTGACGAATTCGCAGGCACGACCTAACGGACACCACTCGAGCAATGGCCAAGAGAGGGTCTGAGGATCTGAAGAAACTCACAACACAGCAGGCAAAACTTGTGAGCTTTCCTAATCCTCGCACTGTCCCATATCATTGACGACAATTCCCTTGTTTGCGTTCTGACTTTGCTTTGCATTGTCGGTACGACTATTGATAGCCTCATCAAAAGACATCACTTCAGAAGACCTCTCATGACTTTCAGCTTTCACTCGTTGGTTTCCAGCGCGCGCAGCAACTCAGTGCGGAACGGCAGAGAACGGTCGTGCAGGGCGTAAAGATGGCAGTAGATGACAACGGTGAAGGAGCGTGAGTACACAGAATGTATTTCACATTTTCCAAAAAGTGAAGACCTTGTTTCTGAGAAGGGAAACGCACGAAACACCTTCATCTCCTTCTCAACGTCAGGCGCAACTCCTGCAGGCTCAACTCTCTCCGCATGAGTTAGCCTATCAAGAGTCTCTTATTCAAGAACGTGAAGACGATATTCGAGAAATAGAAGCCGGAGTGCATGAGTTGGCAGAAATTTTCAGGGATTTAGGAACCTTGGTACATCAACAAGGTGGAATGCTCGGTAAGCCGTTACTTTCCAATTGTCATCCGCTATGATTCCTAATTTCATCGCACCCGTTGGTATGAATAGACAACATTGACTATAATATCCAAAGCGTACACGTCGATACATCTCGTGCCGCAGAAGAGTTGACGACAGCCCATGAGTACCAGCGAAAGGCAGGCAGGCGTGCGGCGTGTCTAATGGTGATATTGATTGTTGTAGTGGCGATTGTGCTGCTTGCGGTGTGTGATCTGTTTGGTCTACAGAAAGGACTGCTGCTAATGATTTCGCTCATACGATTAGGTACTATCATAGGGCGCTTCTCTGGGCTGGATATCATCACGTTCTCCCTCTGTAGCTCTTTCTTTGTCGCTCGTTCGCCTGTTCTGATCATCTTGTTGATCTCTCTAGATGATACAGCGGTTATCATTGACGCTGAGCACTTGAACTCCTCTATATACTACATACCACCCTATGTTCTACCACCTATCATTATGAGATTTTGCCTTTATAGACTCTGGGACAGGACTATATATCTACTATCAGTCCATAAGGATGCTGCGTTCATGACGTGCTTGCTCAGCTCTTCTTCATAGACTTTAAGTATCAGAAGGTGTGTGTCTGTGTCGTCCTGGTTTGCTGTGCTTTAGTGGTACACAGCCGACAACGCAACCACCGAATTTGCCTTATTGCACAGCCGGTCTCTGAATAGGAACGCCGGTTCTTGAGCTTCCGCTTATAATCAGACTCTTCAAATCACTTATCACAATGTTCACTTCTCATCGCAGCAGAGCCGTCGGAGTGGTTGTTCATTTTCCCAAGCTGAGGGCTAAACGCCAACATATATATATATATATCATACAACATCTGAACCCAAACTATCGCTGGTTCGGTGGTACGTTTCTTTCCCCCTTTTCGTAACATACATGACTGATCTCTCTTTTGGGTCACTCTTTAGTCAGTTCATTCAAATCTAACAACGCAAGGTGCTTGATTCGCTGGTCGAATCGATTTCTGAAAGTCCTACGTCTGTTTCAATCTTTCATCTTGAGTATATCATCGACTGATTCCGCGGGGGTGATTTTCTAGCCACACTTTTCGTGTAATCATAATGCTCTCCTCATCGTCTCCGCGTCGAATATACGCTGCATGTTTTCTTCTAGTCGTCGCTCTGCTCAGCATTACTGTGACTGCCAGTCCGGTCGTGGCTCCTCAAAAACGTGAGTAAGGAGATGAGATACACGATTGTTTGGCTGATGAAGATATTCATTATTCACTTTTCAGGATCAAACGTCGAGTACTGCGAAATTTACGTGGCGCGCGAGCTTCCAAATCGACCGGGCTATTTATTCAACACAATAACGTACAGCTCCAATCAGCAGCTCTCTGTCTTCATCGGAGCAATCCGGGGTTTTCGTGTCTCTGCTGAACCAGGTCCATTAAAGATCGAACAAATCGAGGTCCCGAAGTACCGCAACGGCGGGCTCAAAGAGAGCGTCTTGCGGTCTTTCGGTAAAGTTCCCATCGACAAAGACCCGAAGGCGCTGCAGGAAACTCTGCAAACGTTGGGCGATATTAGGCAACTTCAGCTGGTATCGGATGGGGAAATCACGGATGATCTGGTCTACGTTGATGCTGTCATGAGGCATTTTCATTTGGAGAGTCAGGAATGGGAAGGCATATACAGGACTATGAAGGCCGGACGACAAGGAACTTGAGGATTGCCCGGTCGATGGATTGTCTGCTATGAGGGAGTACATTAGTCAGACAATTTGTCCTCCGAGTCCACCTTTACAGGGACCGTCCGGACTCATATCATAGATCGCAGTGCGTCGCGAACCTTGTCTATTAGTATACCATCAATTGGGTTGAACACATTCTCTGGGCGATACCACTAAATTGGCGGAAATATCGTACTATGGTCGTTAGGGATAAGATCACACAGGGTTAGGTCTCTTTTCCCGTAAATAATCGATTTATGACGATCCATGCATTCTGTGGTCCTGAAATTTGGTAGACAAATCAATCTAATAGTATTCTTCATTTCTGTGTACTAGAAGTAGAAATTTCTGTATGATAACGCGGACTATAGAAGATAAGTATCCATAGTCCAAGTGTGACTTTGAGTCAACACGCCAGGAACAGTAGAACGACCTCTTAGAATTGTACATAAAAATCATGATAATGTTATACAGGTACCTATAAGCTAGCATGCCAAATCCGAAAGCGATCAGAGGTTCCTTGACTCTGCAGTGAAGAAACGAAGATGAGGAGCTATCTGACGTGACAATCGTACGTTGCCGGTTGATCGGCAGTGCAAAGCGATGTGCCGTCCATCCTCAGTCTCAAACGAAGCTCACCAATGACTAAACCCAAGCATCTTCGTACAGGTCCAATTAAGCCGCGGAAGATTTCTGATGAGGTTGAGGCACACATTCAACAGGCTAAACAATCTTTATTCAAGTCTACAGATCCAAAGTATACAGTGGCACAGGCAGCAAGGGATTTTGGTATTGAGGCTCATTACAAGGTTCTCCGACAGAGGCTTAAAGGAGTTCAGCCGAAGAAGAAGGCCCATGAGAAGGAGATGCTGCTTACCGAAGCCGAAAAGAAGGTCCTGGTCGATTGGATCCGGTTTCTTGGTCTCGCTGGAATTCCAGTCAGTAAAAGGACTCTTCGACCTAAAATAAAGGCTATCATGGAGGCCAAAGGGTTGACCGTAACCGAACAGAGCGTTTCCCCAACCTGGATCCGAACGTTTCTCAAAGAGCATCGACACATCCTTAAAACAGCCCGAGGTTCTGCATTAGATCCGAAGCGCGCACAAGCATTTAACTTTACGACGGTGAACGGATATTTTCGAGAGCTTGATGAGGTGCTTCGAGAGAATGACATACCTTGGGAACATGTCTATAACATGGATGAAAAGGGTGTTCAGATGGGGGGAGGGCGGAAGAACTCGCAACAAAGGTTTTTCTATTCGCGAAGTGATAAGAATATGTACCGACAACACAGCGATGATCTTCAACTTGTAACGATTATCGACTGTGTATGTGCGGATGGTACAGCTACCATCAAACCCCTGTTCGTATTTCCTGGTACGAAATTTTATGAGGAATGGACCCAGGAAGATGATGAAATAGTGTGCGCACCTATTATCTTTCTCTCTAAATGAATGGCCACTAATGAAAGTTATTCATAGGATCGCGACTTCGGAAAAGGGCTGGACAGATGATGAGATTGGTACCGAATGGTTCAAACAATGCTTCGTACCTCAAGCAACGACTCGAAGGGAAGTAAACGGGACTTCTAGCAAGTCAATCCTCCTAATCTTCGATGGACACGGATCCCATATCAGCGCAGAAATTCTTGACCTTGCGCTTGAAAACAATATTGTCCTTCTCTGCCTTCCTTCCCATACAACTCATCGTCTCCAGCCACTCGATGTTGGGTGCTTTGGGCCTCTTCAGTCAGCCTGGTTCAATCGTTGTGATGAGATTCTAGAGCGATCGGGAGAGTCCATGAATTTGCGTGATGTTGTCAAAGAGTACATGGAGTGTCGAAGGAGCGCATTCAAGAGGACAAATATCGAGCAGGCGTGGCGGAAATCTGGTATCAAACCGTTTAATCCTGATATCTTCACTGATAAAGATTTTGCACCTTCGATCCCATCCTCAACACAGGCTCAGTTTCCTGAGTCTTTCCCTACACGGCTTCCACGAGCTCCGGACGCTTCGTCGGACGATGCCCTCTTCGATCCTGATGAGCTGGATAGGAGAGAGGAGAGAGTGGATGGTGGGGAAGAAAACGAAGAAAGTGATGGTGATGAGTCAGAAACAGACTCAGAAACAGACTCAGACTTTTCTGATTCTGATGATGACACGCGCAGGGTTCCATCAGCAGAAAATTGCTCTTCTGCACTTTCATCACGCATGCCACATGCCGTGCCACCACTGCCTACACCTTCACCCGCTTTTTCCCGACAAACGCGGTCGCAAACCTCTCAGCCATCGAGAACACCCACTCCTTCTTCATCTCTCACAACTATCCATACTCCGTCTTCTCGCCACGACAGAGAACTTGAGCGGCTTCGTGTGGAAAATGCTCGGCTCAGAGCTGATAACGCTGGCCTCATGGAGGAGTCCGCCTCTCTAAAGGCACAGCGCGATGCAGCACAGGTTCACGCGGTTTTTGCTGGTCAGCAGTATGCAGTGTACAAACATCGGCTACATGAGAAGACGAAGAAGAAGGAAGGATCAAAGAGGGTTTCGACATCTGCGCGTGTGCTCACATCAATGCAAGGAAGGTTGGAAATCGCTGCAGATGCTGCGAAAAAGGCCGAAAAATCCAGGGAACTGCAGAAAAAGAAGGAGAAGGATTCTCAGAAAGCAAGAGAGGATATAGTTCGTCGGGCTGAGCAGGAGAAGGAGCATACCGAGTTCTCGGGAAACATGAAGTATATGGTCAGGAGCACATTGGTAGACATCGCCTTTTCTCTTAATATCGAAACGGAGAAGGTGACAGCCGAAACGCTTCGTGTTCGTTTGAACGCTCATTTCGAGGCAAACCCAGAGCTGAAGAAGCACCATAGGTATCTTCGTCTCTTCGAACGATCACGCTCTCAAAAGCGCAAAGAGCCTCCAACAGAGAGCAACACTCCCCCGCATCAACCCTCTCCCACATCAACATCCCATTCATCACCAGCA
>MU790836.1:0-28455 GCA_027886635.1 Lentinula boryana | reverse complement strand
GCACTCACTGTGGACTTTGGATCCAGCGAAGAATCCGCCATCCCGACGACCCTTTCCCGGTCGTCCCCGAAATCGTTCCGGCCTCGAATTCAACAATAAGACTCATCTTGTTATTCAGGTGGTTCCAAAATCGTCGGCAACTTGAGATCGGCATATGTCGAAGTGGACCAAATCTACATAGCTTCTCTCAAGAGGTGATTTGAAGGTATGCACCAAAACTCTATCAGCATCTTCAAGTTCAGTCCTCCTGATTAATATCTACATTGAGCCTTAGTAATAGTCCCTCTATCCACTGAGTCGTTGTAGGCATCAGAGTATCTGTTCGCCAATCTGTCACGGTTAACCTTTTGAGGTCCAGTAACAATAAAATTGTTAACCAGGTACTACCATATGTTGAAGGGATAAATACTGGCATGCCTTCGACAAGTTCGCATCAGTGAGTGACAATGAAGTCAATACCTATACTTACATAGAAAAATGGGGCATGATAGTTTCAAGGAGATGAAGTTAAATGGTGGACACATTTGTGGATGAAACCACAAACCGCGTAAGACTGGAACTATTTTTCTTGACATCTATGTAATTATGCCAACTAAGGGATTGAGACCAACTCCCGATATTTTCTTAAAGTACTATTCAGTTCTTGTTGTGTGAAAGAATGACTCGGAGATTTCGACCTTGGTTTTCTTTCGTCAGTCGTTTGAATAACACTACTTCGTAAAGTCTCCATAAAGTTGACTCCACTATTCCCCTCTGGTTCAAATCTAAAATGTATCATGCACAGTACAACCACAGCAAGCAAAAGTATGGAAGCACAATCAGATCTTGCAGTAATGAAGTGTAATTTGTGTAATGTAAGGGCAATATAAGGGTATTTATGTCCGGAAATTCATATATGTATTTAGGTATGTTATGAGGTGAGCACCTATGAAGCAGCAACAATCGTTAAACAATATATAGGGAAGGTAAAAGTAAAGAATATATATACCTTAGAGGCGGTTTGAGCTTCTGTGCATTTTTCGGGCAACAGGAACAGGAGGAGCGGGTATAGTTGAACGTTTCACGGAAATGGAACGCTTGGAAAGATCGAGAGCTGATTTGGGACAATCTTCTTCGGCGCTTGTGCACTCACCAGTGAGCTAAGGAGTAAACGATGAATGTCAAGGCTGAATAAATGTGGTTGAGCAGAGATTCGTACCACGTCGTAAACACATTTCAAAGTGGAAGTGCTACTGGTGTTACCCCGGAAGCTAAAGCGGCGAGTTAGTCAGTCAAACAATTGACTAAGAGTCGAGCATTACTCACGTGCATCCAAACATAGAGTTAGAGTGAGGAGGAGTGTCACAAAGGTCGGGAATCTGGGGTTTCCCGTTGGCTGCAGCTTCTGGGCAGAGGAAACCAGTGGACGGAACAGAAGAAGGTTTGCTCTTTTGAGCAGCAAGAGCAGGTGTTGCGACGATAGAAAGGGCAGCGAACGCGACAGCAAAAGCAAAACGCATTTTAACGAAAACAACGATTAAAGAAGGGGGATGCTAAAAGAATGGAGGGATTCCCGAAGGAAGTGCTGGCTGTTGTCTGAGGTGAGGGTGAAAGGAAAATTTGTGCATGTTTCAAAGACCGAGCCTTTTATACGCGACACACGCACTTACTATGTGCTGTGGAGCTAAGAGTATTCAATTCCACTTACCCGACTGTGTGTTGGCCAAATCCTAATTCCGATCGAACCATTTTCCGTTTGACGCGAGCGAGGTATTCGTAGAGGATAACGAATCATTTTCAATTACCAATGTTGAGCTCAGCCGTCGTCCTCCTTGTCTCTAAAAGCCAAGTGTAGCAGGCTGTATAATTTTGGCTCGTTGATTTATTTTTCGTCTTCGACCCCCATCCAGACTCGGACACCCCGATGCCGGCAGAGTTGGCGCTGCGGGTTATGTTACCGTGGTTATGTATTCGGACATCAGAAGTATCACTAAGTTGGATTGGCTACCAGCGGTCGTTGTACAACACGCGTAAAGGATACGTTCTTCGGGGGATCCAGTATATTCGTTCGTATGATCTCGTTCTAAATTCTGATGCATATGACTTTCGTGTCATTATACAGCTTCACGGCGACTTGATGGTGGACGAACAATGAGGATATGATGAAATGAACTTTGGATCACTGAACTGACTCTCGTTAGCTCAACAAGTGAGTTCCATTGCAATTTGTGTGTGTAAACGCACATGAACGCTCAGCGCAGACGCATAACCCCCTCCCGGTTTCAACTATTTCTTGCTGGACCTTATGTAACATTTGTCTCCATCAATCACCACAAAGTCACGGAGAAGCACGTCGAGGAGCTTCATACGGAATTCCTCGATAATCCATATTGTCCAACAGAAATAAAAGCATATATGTTTGACCATAAAGCTGAACAGGCTGAACCGTAAATACCTATTCATCCGGTTTAACAATCCCAGACCCCTTACTAATATAAATGCATTGTAAGTACGGCATATTGAGAATGAGTGTTACTGAGCTCACCTCGGTTGATAGAAAAACAATTGAGGGACAGCCACGAACTACAGATCATAAGTCGATATATCGTGAGCAAGAGTAAAAATGTGTCCAGGCGAAGCTGGGCGGAGTACTCTCCCCTCCAACCAGTATTTCGGCAGTCTCGACTGGGCGGCCTAGTGTAGTATTATGGTCATGGTTGTACTACATACACAAATTCCAACTGTTCAAGTTCATGTTCTTGTATTGCAACGAACCGAAGGATTTGAGCTAGAAATTTCAAAAAGATTAAAACTTCTGTCAAATGCTGTCTCAGGTAGTCTGAACACATCAAAGTCATGCACAAATTTTACGGAGGGCCGTCAGATTTGGATTAGATTTTGTCAAATTGTATGATCTGTCTTATTATGTTTGTCGTACTTGGTCACATTCAGGTCAATCTCGGTCAATCTGTTGCAAATCTCTCGCCTGAAATCACTCTTTCTTCAAGAAACTAGATGAAGCCCCTTTGTGTAAATTCGGTTGCAACGTTCACAATGTTGAACAAACTACTCCTACTCCTAATACTCCTAAACCTAAACCTAAACTTCGCAAAAAGAAAAACAATTGTATGTATTGTACCCCGATATATATCCTCTTGTACAAGTACAAGTTGAAAGATCTGAAGAGCAAAGCGTTAGAGCTCAGGGCAGGATTTCTTGCGAAAAAAGTAAAGATTCGTTCGTTCGTTCATTGAACAGGGGCGAGAGAAATACAAATACAAATGAGTGACCTTACCTTGGCACATTTAAACGGAAAAAGTGGAGGACGAAGACGGTTTGGTTCGGGTTCAACGTCCCCCTGGGTGGAGAATGATACGATTGAGGCATTCCTCGCAGAAGGCGCGGGGTGTAACGTCATCTTCGGATGGTCTGTAATGATAGAATAGAATAGAATTAGAGTCAGTTGATTAGCCCATTAGCCCAGAACCCATTAACCCATGAACATCGAGGGGGGGAGATGGGAAAGAAGAAGAAAACGAAAACAACTTGGTCAAACACATACGCGGGTATAGGGGTCGCGATAGTCGACTGTGTGAGGCCTATGATAACCATACAGACTAGGATGGATTCAAAGAGACGAGTCCAATGAGCCATGATGAGTCGATATAGTTCGTGATTGAGTATGGATTGAGTAAGACTACAGGACTTGGTACACTTGGTGGACAAAGCGTGAGGGTGAAGCGAGGGAAAAGACGAACTCGTTACAAGGAGAGAAAATGGGAGATAGTCTGGGTCTTTTATACGTTGGGATATACATTCAGCCCTGGAATGGTCAGGGAGAGAACCCGATGGAGGATGATGATGGAGGACGCCCTCCTGATGCCCCCCCTTCGTATCACTTGCGTTTTCCGAAGGCCCCGATGGATGAAATGGATGAACTAGTAGGTTGGATTCGCATTCGCATTCGCTCATCGTCATGGGGTCTAATTATTTACATACCCCAGGCTACTAGCGACAGGTCCCGGTTGAGGAACCCTTAGATCGTTGCTGTACAAGCGTCCTCAATTTTCTCCCAACGCGTTCTATAATTATAGTCGACTATTTAAAATTTAAAAAAACCGATGGAAGCACCTTCGGGGAAATATTTATTCGAAGGTATTACAGGGCATTTTGTATTGATCATTTCCAGAGGTCTCGGGGTCTCTGTGTGCTTTGAGCTCACGGAGACGTGGAAGGGTGTTGGGTTCGAAAGTGAGCTTGAGCCAGGTGGATGAGCTGGCGCTTAATTCAAGGTGGAGGACCTCGAGGTTGCGATGGGCAGAAAGGAAGGAGCTGGCAGCGGAAAGACTAGTGGATGAGGAATAACGGAGATTGGTGAGAGTTAGGGGAGGTAAGGCCTGGGCCAGCGTCCAAATAGGAAAATATCGTCAGCAGAGAGGTATGCTGGTGGTTAGGAACGAGGTTGAGTGTAAGATATGTCGAGGAACTAGATCGCACGAGAAGATTAATCTCAAAGAGTTTAGCCCCATACCTCCAAATTCGGACAACTACTTAGCATTCCTTTAACCCCAGTGAAGTCCGGGTGCTTCACAGATCCGTACGCGTGCCGAGTTGATTTGAGCGCGACTACTCTAACTTTACGCGCCTGATGGTAGCGGTGAGGACTTTGTAGTCATAAAAAGAACTCACGACTGTATCTGGAAAGTTTTCCACAACATCCTCAGCGACGATCACAGGCAAAAATATCAGATTGTCGAAGATCTTCACTTCTTTCAATGTACGACACTCTAGGAGTATTAGCCAAAGAGCGTCAATCGAAATCGGTGAATAATTGCAGCACCAGGCGAAGGATTCGAGGGTGGGTCATCCTGCTTAAAGCATTGAGTAAATAATGCTCCTGCTTCTCGTGCATGCGAACTTCGTCGTCCAAATCCGTCTCAGTAGAGGATATACCACCAGGGACCATCTTTGTGCACGGGCAAGAGCCCGTGCCCGATAGTGCACGTTCATCCAAAACTTCCAATCGCCTTACGTTCGTTGCCAAAGACTGATGAACACTCAAGTGATTCTATATGCTAATACCGTTCACTTTACATTTGACCACCCGGTAGTCGAAAATACCTTGGGATAACCACGTTGTGCATCCGCGAGCATGTCAAGGCGAGATTAAATAGATCAGAACGGGACACAATATGAAAGGCGATCACGTCGAGAATCTCCGTGGGCTGGCGGGTAATGAGTGTTCTCTTCGAAGGCGTAGAAGTGATTAATGGTTCGACTGATGCTAAGAAGATGTACAGATAGCTTTTGTTCCTGCGGCGTCAGGTGATATTGACATCCTCCGATATGCGAAGAAAGAGAGTTTAAGAGTTTTAGCAGGATATTGAAGGCCCGGAAAGGATCGGTGCGGTCGTAAAAATAAAGATTCGGATTCGTGTCGATGGTAGTGGGTGTACGACGAACGCTGCGGCTCACCATTGACACCGACGGGAACACCAGAGTTTGATTTCCTAGAAGGCCAGGTTGAAGAGAGAGCATCTTTTGGAGGACTGATGAACTGAGGCTGGACGAAGATTACTGCTGGTGGTAGACAAATGAACAGATAAGAACCAGCGTGTGGTGTGGGAGAAGGAATGTCCTTGAATAAATATATTGCATATTTACGTGGATCTCCGTTGTACAGGGCCTTCATGTTTCTCTACATTTTTCGCCACCAACTTCAAGCTACTGTTCCAGCGCTCAATGCTCCTCGCTATCCCTGTCCGAATGAAACGATGTCAATGAGGATATGAACCAAATTGAATAATACCAGCCACATACGGATTTTTTTGAGTCATAGGTTTTCTCTGCTACAGATGATTTGACGCTTCCTTGGGCTGGGGCTGCATCGTTATCAACCTTACCGATACACGGCTTGCCTTGAGGACATTCCTCAATGTCCCCCTCCAGCTTGAACTCAGTTGGAAAAGAAGCTGTCCCCTTCTTGACTATTCCATTGGTGATCTCAATGTTGACAACCTTCGCATCTTTAACTCCCCAATGCTCGAGTGCCTCACGGGCCAGGCACTTCATACGCCAAAGGAGCATGACTGGAACGTCTACTTGTCCGTCTCCGACCGTGATATCAAGGTGCTTTGATTTCAATGCGCCTTGATGTACGGACGAAAGTGGTTGTGTTAAGCCCGTCTGCGAGCTTTCACCCACCTGAAAATACGACAGGCCGGTTAGTTCTTCATGATCAGTCATGTATTTTATTCGACTCACAGGTGCCGTATGAACAGCGGCAACAAGACACAACATAAGGGAGGTCCAAAGAGTATTGAAGCGCATTGTGAGCGAAAAACTCAAGTTTCGATAGTGTGTGTGGGGCAAATGATGAGGTTAAGACAACCGTGATATGTGGGAAGTATCTGTGAGTATGGATGAAGGATCAAGAATGCTTATCGTTTCTTTTGACCAGCAAGAGAAGGATAGCAAAGATGAATAGGCCAGCGACGAAGGACATCAATAAAATCTCACCACTTTTTTATAAGTATTCAAAGCTTTAGTTCTTCCGGCGTAGATGCGACGGTGAATCTTACAATCCCGATGGGACTTCTGCCAGTGATACATAGTGGTTACCATCAATTTGATGACTGCTTAGTAGAGAAGGCACTGGGGAACGACTTGGAGCAACAGGAAAAAGCCTGTTCGTCGCTGCTCTTTGCAAGATCGAGACGGAGACGGTTAATACATAGTCCTACATAGTGTTCTCGCTCCCAACTCTGGGCCGATACAGCAGAGAATATATTTCAGACGAAAAGACGAAAGCGTAGGTCCTTTTTGAAGACCAGAGAACCTGGAAAACCATTCGATGGGTGCCTGCATACCAAAGTTCTAAACACGATAGGGGGCTATGAGTCAATTGCGGCTGTTTGGGCGTTATGGAAAACAACGTTCGATCCTTTGGAGAAGGATTTTCATTTCCCCAAAGTTCAAATTTAGGCAAAGCGTCCATCGTTACCGAGCTTTTTGAAGAAAAAAAAAGAGAATCCGAAGCAAACTGGTTGTAAGTGTTCGAGAGACGAATAAAATACCAAGTTAACATGTCTGATTTGGGAGAAGTCCGTGCTCGGTTTGATATAATAATAATAGCAAATGTGTCCCGTAATGTGGTGAAAAATGAGCCTGGGTTTCAGGGAATAGGGCACTTGGTTATACCAATGAACAAGAGAACCAGAAGAACTTTGCTCTTTATGCTGGCGCTGAATAGCACCCAATGTTCACGTTCACTCAATAAAAAAGAAAAAAAGTCGCGGTAAATTGGCAAAATGGAAATATGACATGACAATGTTAAAGAGGGCCCGGGGCACAAGCGACAAGCGTGTCTGTTCATTGGTCACACGCCTTTTAAATATCACACCCAACCGTTGAACCGGACTACTATATATTCAAGCGTGCCGGTTGCGATGAGCGAGTAGACCCTCTGGTGGTGAGTTTTATTTGTACTCTCATTCTTCAAAAGAACTAATTATAGTATCGTTCAATATAACACACAACTCTCCCCCTCTCTGCGTCTCGAGCTCAACGAGACATTCGCGCAGCACACGATATTAAATCAAATGATTCTCAACTGTACTATCTGAAAATTAAAATCACAATCTTGAACCTGAATTTTGGTATTTTTAGCTTTTTTTTTTTCCTTTGTGAAGCACCTGAATCTCTTGAATAACGACCGAAAGTGGCAGAGAACATGTATGTGTATGGTCGGCCCAGAGATTCCACCTGGTGATTAAAGGCTTCGAGCATACGGCCCACTTTCACGCACGTTTGACTGTCATTTCTTAATTAACCTTGCCCTGTAGGTATAAAATCGGCTTTAGAGAGATATCACCACCTTGTTTTTTTGTGTTCTCTTTCCCTTTAGCTCTCCCGGGGGTGCTGGACAAAATGTTCTCGCTAGGTGTTCTCATGATCTCCCTCCTCGCCTTTACCCAGTGCTCACCTCTCGGAGAAAATCCATCTCCCAACCCAAGCCCGAGCACCAGAACGATCTCCGCATCTTCACCCTTTGTCTCCGCAACCCTAGGGGACGTGACATACGTGAACAAGGGAATCGTTGGCTTTGGGCTAATCCCATCAAATTTCACAGACTCTCTCGGAGATACCCTAGGAGGAATCGGTAGTGCGATTGCTTTCAAATACGCTACTTGGGAATCCTTACCGAATGGGTCATATACGGGTACTCTGGTTGTTCATCCAGATCGTGGATACAATGTGTACGTGTAGGCCCGCTGGCATATCATTATCTCACAATATAGGGTCTTATAGTATAAGCACAGTGGACTATCGATCTCGTCAACACGAAATCAATTTTATCTTCACTCCATATAACGGCACAAACGATCTCGATTTTGAAACCGCACAGCAAACTCTCCAGCTAACGTACGTTGACACCATCCTTCAGTTTGACCGAGGGGGAGGGAATACATCGGGCTTGGATGCGTTAGCCGTCAGACCAGCACAGAGCGGATTTCCCACTGACGCACTCTCTGACCCGGAGATGCCTATCGCTAACGAAACTTATCAACATCTCACAATCGACGCCGAGGGATTGATTGCTGCTAGCGATGGAACGTAAGTTTTTTTTTGTTTACTGGGTATGTTTTAATTAACTTTGTAAATTAGATACTGGGTCAGCGACGAATACGGTCCTTACGTCTACCATTTCACTGCCAACGGATCTTTAATTCAAACAATTCAACCTCCAGAGGCCTTTCTACCCCTCGACTCAAACGGAAACGTAAACTTTACCTCTGTGGTGAATCCAACCACTGGTCGTGCAGGAAATACAGGTCTGACCTTCTCTTACCCATGTCTTTCTTTTAATACCTACTCAGTCCCAAAACCGTTTTTCATCATGCAGGTTTCGAAGGCCTAACTCTCGATGCCGAAAACAATATTCTCTACACCATGCTCCAAGCCGCCACGATCCAAGATGGGGGTGACGACGATGAAAGTTCTCTATACACCCGAATGGTAGCATACAACATATCCAACGCAACTCTCACGCGACCCACCTTGGTCGGAGAATGGGTTGTGCCTCTGCCCGTTAGTACATCCAAATCAAAAACAAGAAAGTGCAGCGAAATCCATTTCGTGAGCGAGAATGTGTTTTTTGCGTTGTCCAGGGATGGGAACGGAAATGGGGCTGGTACGTCTTCGAGTGATACGACGTCAAAGTATAAGTGAATCATCCTTTCTCCCATCATGGAGGTTTTTTCTTTTTTTTCTCTTTTTTGATATATCCCTATTAGACAAGCTGATCTATTCAGCATCGCCAATGCGACCAACATCGCTGGAACTAAATTCGATGATCCTTCAAATCCAGTTGCTCCAAGCGGGGTACTCGATGATTCTGTCACCCCTGCTACTTATGTATCTTTCGTGAACTATATCGACGACGATCAGCTCGCAAGATTCGGACTTCACAATGGTAATATTTCAAACTGACGTTTATCTGTTCCCGTATTCTAAACAACCTCAGGTGGAGACGAGGACAGCACTCTCGTCAATGAAAAATGGGAGTCATTCGCTCTTGCACCCGTGAACGATCCAGCGAACCCAAACGACTACTTTCTTTTTACCGCAGTAAGCATCAATTCAGCTCTTTGGATACGTTCCTAAATCCTGATGATTCACCCTTGTTCTCTTTCTCCCCTAGTCGGACAATGACTTTTTAACTGAAGACGGGATTTCGATCGGGGTGCCTTACAATGCCGGTGTGAATGTCGACAACCAGTTTTTGGTCTTCCAGGTCACTCTGCCAAGTGTACCTCCAGGTAGCATCCAGCAGGCGATTGGCGTGTGAAGATTTTTACAAGAGGAGGTAAAGAAGAGAAGGGCTGTTTGAAAGCTGTGACTATCTATCAAAGTGGAGTTCATACTTAAAAGCTCATAGTCTCGAACCGTTAAAAGGATCGGAGACGGGTTCAGGACCGATGAAATGCTGTGAACTGCTGTGGACCGAAGCCGCGCAATGACACGCATAAATACAGCTCATGACTCAACAATAATGACATTAGTCTCCCATGTCTGTTCATCTCTATCAGAAAAGATCCCAACTCGAACCCATCTTGAACAACGTCTTTCGCGACGACGAAGATAAAACGATATACGATTGCCACACGCCAAAGTGCATGCACAGAACGACTACGATCTCAAAGTCTCTCGGTCATACCTCAGATACCGACAGTAGTGATAATTTCGAATACATCGCTCAGATTGACTGGAGAGTCATACATAGTTCTAAAATTCGATTCGCCAATGGGAGATTCAGTGGAAAGGAGATGAAAGCGACAGACTACATCAAAAAGAGGAGTTGGACCTGTCGGTAAGCCATATGAATAATATGAAGATAATTGACCCAATCTCCTGTCGGCAGACAGCACGTATTCACTGGAGAGGACGGAAAAGAATACATATGGCGGGATTCTACTCTACACTTGAGGGTAATATTGTGATGTTATTACCTCACACACTGAGCTGACTGTGTAGTTCTATTGGCAGTTGTTTTTGAAAGACGAAGTAGAGACGCCTGTTGCTGTATATCGGCGGGAAACTTTTAGAAAAGGAGCACATTTGGAAATTCTTCCTTCGGGGAAAGACTTGAAGGACGAAATAGTCGTCACACTTGTATACATCGAACAGCAGAATATGGCCCAAATAATGTAAAATTCTAGCTTACTCAGCCTTAATTCGGTTCCGACCCCGTGTGAAAGTTTTGCAATATTTCGTCTACCAACTTTTTTCTTTCTTTTCTTCCACGTACTTACTTTTTCACGATGACCTCAAAACCTGATTTATCGCAATACAACTATGGAGCGATATCCTCTCTCGTCCTCACTGCGGACAGGTCAGTGTTACCTAGGAGAGACCGAGAACCGGATGGTGCACCGACTTCACTCGCGGGGAGAATCGATGTTCGCGAGATGGGAAGCAGAGTCATTCGCGAGAAACCAGATTCCGAAATGAAGAAGAAAAAGAAGAAGAAGGAAAGTGAAAAAGAAAAAAAACAAGTAGGATTCGGATACGGTGATATAATCCAATCAACAGACCAACTTTCCGGACTATCCTATCGACCACGTACAATCGAAAACCGACAAATCTACCAACTTTTACTTTCACAAGTCCATTCAATACTTGGAGGTCAAGCACAAGATATCGTTCGTACCGCGACAGACGAGCTGTTGACTATTCTCAAAGACGATGAGAAGAAGGAGTTTGATAAGAAGAAGGACATTGAGGAGTTTTTGGGCGAGGTTGATGGGGAGACGTTTACCACTATCGTCGGTCTTGCGAGGAAGATTACTGATTTTGATGGAGAGGTCGTGAGAGAGGAGAGAGGGTTGGATGATGAGGTTGGTGTTGCGGTTGTATTTGATGAGGAGGAGGAGAGTGAGGAAGAGGATGATGATAATGATGAGGAAGATGAGGAGGAAGAGGAGGAAGAGGAAGTTGATGGAGAGGAAGAAGACATAGTGAAGACTGCAACCCAAACCAAACCAAAAGACCCTGGGATAATCACTCCTCATTCCATCGACGCATTCTGGGTTCAACGCCAAATATCTGAAGTATACCCAGACCCAGTGACATCCGCTGACAAGGCCTCCTCAGTACTCACCATCCTCTCCTCTCAAACTAATCTTCGAGACTGCGAGAATGAGCTGATGGAGTTGTTCGAGTATGAACATTTCGAGTTGGTCACTAGGTTTTTGAAGAACCGGGATGTCGTCGTTTGGTGTACCAAACTTATGAGAAGCGCGGTTGAGGATCGAGGAGATGTAGAGGTCGCGATGAGGGAGAGAGGGTTGGGGTGGATTTTGAAAGAGCTAACGGGAGAGAGAAGGGAGGTTGCGAAGATGGATGTAGATGAACCTCATGCTCAGGAAAAAGAGATCAACGCACCGAGGTTGAAGACGATTGATCTTTCTGCAATGGCCTTTTCACAAGGTGGTCATCTAATGTCCAACAAGAAATGTGTGTTACCACAGGGCAGTATCAAGCGAAGTAGAAAAGGTTGGGACGAAGTCCATGTTCCTGCTCCAAAGAGTAGATATTCTACATCCGTACCAGGTGATTATTTTAATTTTAATTTTTTTATTTCAGCTAACTCTTTGTAGGTTCATCTGACGAACTAATCCCGATTACCTCTCTCCCTACCTGGGCACGACCAGCATTCACTGTCCCAAACCTTAACCGTATCCAATCCAAACTCTTTCCAATCGCTTTCGGTACTGACGAACCCATCCTGCTCTGTGCTCCAACCGGCGCAGGTAAAACCAACGTCGCCCTCCTCACCATCCTCTCCGAACTATCCAAACACCACTCCGCATCTCCCGATTCCCCATTCACACCAGACACCCTCTCCGACTTTAAAATCGTCTACATCGCACCGATGAAAGCTCTCGTTCAAGAAATGGTTGGAAACTTTCGTTCCAGACTAGGTCCTGATACGCCTTTTGGACTCGTCGTGAACGAGCTCACAGGGGATTCGCAGATGACCAAAGCCCAGATCCAAGAAACCCAAATCATCGTCACCACTCCTGAAAAATGGGACGTCGTGACGAGAAAGGGAGGAGAGGGGAGTTATGTTGGGTTGGTGAGGTTGATGATTATTGATGAGATTCATTTGTTGCATGATGAACGAGGACCGGTTATCGAGTCTATCGTTGCGAGGACTTTACGCAAGATGGATTCATCCGGGGGGAGAAATGACGTGAGGTTGGTTGGGCTTTCAGCGACATTACCAAACTACCAAGACGTCGCTGCGTTCTTGCGCGTCAATGCTGGTTTGTTCTATTTCGACTCGACGTACAGACCGTGTGCGCTCCAGACACAGTTCATCGGGATCACAGAGAAAAAGGCGATCAAACGCTACATGCTCTCGAACGAGATTGTGTATGAGAAAATCCTCGACCAGCTCGAAGGAACGAGGAACCAAACCTTGGTTTTCGTTCATTCCAGGAAAGAGACGGCTAAAACAGCTAGGTGGATTAGAGACCGGGCTATGGAGAAGGAACAGCTGACGGCGTTTGTCCAACCCAATTCTGCTGTTCGAGAGATTTTATTAACCGAGAGTCAATCCATCTCTGATCCAACACTCAAAGACCTCCTTCCGTTTGGAATAGCCATCCACCACGCTGGACTTTCTCGTGCAGATCGTTCACTCGTCGAAGACCTGTTTTCCGACGGTTCTCTCTCCCTTCTCATCTCCACCGCCACTTTGGCGTGGGGAGTCAATCTCCCCGCACACGCAGTCATCATCAAAGGCACGGAAGTATACGACCCGAAAAAGGGAGCATGGGTTGAACTAAGCGGACAAGACGTTTTACAAATGCTCGGAAGAGCTGGACGACCTCAATTTGATACATTCGGTGAAGGCATCATCATCACGAAAGGAGAAGAATTGCAGTTTTATCTCAGTCTGGTTAATGCTCAGTTACCTATCGAGAGTCAATTACTTGGGTCTAGTGGGAAAGGAGGTTCATCGAGACTCGTCGACGCGTTGAATGCGGAGATTGTTCTAGGGAATGTGAGGAATAGAGAAGAAGCTGTTGATTGGTTGGGGTATACGTATTTATACGTTAGGATGTTGAAAGATCCTGGGTTATACGGAGTTGGAAAAGATTATCTTGACCCTTCTGATCCAACGCTCCGACTCAAACGATCAGATATCATCCACACCTCTGCCACTCTCCTCGACAAAGCCTCTCTCATCCGATACAACCGCGTCACCGGTACCTTCCACCCCACCGAACTCGGTCGAATCGCCTCCCACTTTTACATCACCTACCCCAACATGCTCACCTACACCCGGGTGCTCAAAAAAGAAATGGGGATCCTCGAGCTCTGTAGGGTGTTTGCCGGGAGTGAAGAGTTTCGGGAGATCCCGGTCCGAGAGGAGGAGAAAGGGGAGATTGGGAAATTGTTGGAACGAGTACCGGTTCCTGTGAAGGAAGGCGTGGAAGAACGAGAGGCGAAGATTAGTGTGTTGTTACAAGCGTATATAAGTGGGTTAAAGCTTGATGGGTTCGCGCTCGTCGCGGATATGATATTCATCCAACAATCCGCTGGTCGAATCCTCCGAGCCATGTTTGAAATCTGTCTCAAACGAGGCTGGGCCGTACCCGCCAAAGCCTGTCTGGACTTGTGCAAGATGGTGGAGAAAAGAATGTGGGGATCAATGACACCTCTTCGACAATTCAAAGGCGTACCCAACGAAGTGATTCGTAAAGCAGAAGGTAAACAATTCCCATGGTATCGGTATTTTGATCTTAGTCCTCCTGAAATTGGGGAACTTATCAATCTACCGAATGCTGGAAGGCTTGTTCATAGACTCGTTCACTGTTTTCCCAAGCTCCAACTTTCAGCACAGGTCCAGCCTATCACTCGATCACTGCTTCGGATCGAGTTGACGATTAGTCCTGATTTCCGGTGGGATCCCAAGATCCACGGAGGTGCAGAAACGTTTTTAGTCCTAGTCACTGACGTGGATGGTGAAATCATCCTCTACCACGATACATTCCTCCTCCTCGAACGCTACGCCACTCCAGAATCCGAACACCTCCTCACATTCACCGTCCCCATCTCTGATTCCCCACTCCCCCCAAACTACTACGTGGAAGTGATAAGTGACCGATGGTTACATTCCGAAACCAGATTACCCATTTCCTTCAAACATCTTATACTCCCTGAACGGTTTCCTCGAATGACAGAGTTATTGGATCTCCAACCTCTTCCGCTTCATGCGTTGCATAATCCGAGATTCGAGGAGATATACAAAGGGGGGAAGTATGCTGTTGAGAGGTTTAATAAGATCCAGACACAGGTATTCCAAGCACTGTATACGACGGATGAGAACGTGTTCGTCGGTGCGCCTACGGGGTCTGGAAAGACTATCTGTGCAGAGTTTGCGTTGATGAGGCTTTGGTCGACGACGACGACATCAAGAGCGGTTTGTATAGAACCTTTCCAGGATATGGTCAATCAGCGAACGGAGGAATGGAAAGAAAAGTTTGGGTGGAAGGTTATTGTGAAACTTACAGGAGAGACTAGTGCTGATTTGAGGTTGTTGGAAAAAGCTGATGTGGTTGTTTGTACCCCTACTCAAGTGAGTCCCCACTCTTACTTTTTAATTTTTTTCTGACCCTGTTTCCAGTGGGACATCCTCTCCCGTCGATGGCGTCAACGCAAAAACATCCAAACCATCTCCCTCCTCATCGCCGACGAAGTCCACCTCGTCGGAGGCTCCATCGGACCCACCTACGAAACCATCCTCTCCCGCACCCGCTACGTCTCCGCCCAAACCACGCACCAAACCCGGATCATCGCTCTCGGCGTAAGCCTAGCCAACGCCCGTGATCTCAGTGAATGGATCGGAGTCCCCTCTCACTCTGTGTTCAATTTCGAACCGGGGGCGAGACCGGTGGATGTGGATATTCATCTGCAGGCGTTTGAGATTGGGCATTTTCCGTCGTTGATGTTGGCGATGGCGAAGCCTGCGTTTGGGGGGATTTTGGAGTATGCTTGTGGTGGGGGAGGGAGGAAATCGGTGATAGTTTTCGTACCGTCGAGGAAACAATGTCGGTTGACTGTGGATGATTTGTTGGTCCATGCCGGGAATGGCGGGGTAGAGTTTTTGAATCCGGAGATGGAGAGTGTTGAATTGGAGAAACACCTCGGGTATGTGTCTGATGAGGGATTGAAGGAGGTGTTGAGGCAAGGAATAGGGTATTACCATGAAGCGTTGGGTGATCAGGATAAAAAGGTTGTTGAGAGGTTATTCGAGAGTGGAGTGATACAGGTACTAGTTGCGTCGAAAGACACAGCATGGTCACTCCCTTTAACCTCTTACATGGTGATCATCATGTCTGTTCAATCCTACGAAGGCAAAGAACACCGATACGTCGATTACCCCGTCATGGATGTCCTCCAAATGGTCGGAAAAGCCTGTACTCCCCCCCAAAGCCTCTGTATCCTAATGTGTCAATCCACCAAAAAAGAATTCTACAAAAAATTCCTCACTTCCGGACTCCCCATCGAATCCCACCTCCCCACCGCTCTCCACGATTGGTTCTTGGCAGAGATCGCGGTAAAGACTATCGAGAGCAAACAAGACGCGATGGATATATTGACGTGGAGTTTTTTTTATAGACGGATGATACAGAATCCTAATTATTATGGGTTGTATGATGTTAGTCATCAGCATCTGTCGGAACATTTGTCGGAGATGGTTGAGGTTACGTTGGGTGAGTTGGCGGGGTCGGGGTGTGTGGGGGTTGAGGATGAGACGGATGAGGTTGGGGCGTTGAATTTGGGGATGATTGCTGCGTATTATAATATTTCATGCAAGTGTTCTACGCCAAAGTTTTGATGAATGGGAAACTAATGTTTTTTTTTTGTAGATGTGACGGTGGAGATATACACGTTATCACTCAAACAACAAACCAAACTCAAAGGACTCCTCGAAGTCATTTCCTCTTCTGCCGAATTCGAATCCATCCCCATCCGTCGACACGAAGACATCCTCCTCCGTCGCCTCTCCACCCTCCTCCCAATCAAACTCTCCTCCGAATCCACAAACTTCGATTCCCCACACTACAAAACCTTCCTCCTCCTCCAATCGCACTTCAACCGGACCCTCCTCCCGCCCGACCTCGCCGCAGACCTCAAACTCGTTCTCTCCAAAACCCTCACTCTCCTCTCAGCCTCCATCGACGTCTTATCCTCCAACGGATGGCTTAACGCCCTCTCCGGGATGGATTTATCCCAGATGTGTGTTCAAGCCGTCTGGGAACGCGATTCCCCCTTACGCCAGATCCCGCATTTTGGTGGGGAGGGGGTTATAGAGAGGTGTAAAGAGATGGGGGTGGAGAGTGTTTATGATTTGATGGATTTGGAGGAGGGGAAGAGGAGGGGGTTGTTGGAGGGGTTGTTGGGGATGGATGAGGGGAAGATTAGGGATGTGGCGGGGTTTGTGAATTCGTATCCTTCGATTGAGGTTAGTCAGGAGTTGGTGGGTGGGGAGTATAAGGCTGGAGCACCGATTTATCTTCAAGTTACACTTACTCGAGACGACGATGAGGACTCGGAAGACTCCCAAACCGTCATCGCACCGTACTTCCCCATCCCCAAACTATACCCCAACTGGTGGCTCGTCATCGGCTCACCAACGACCAAAGAACTATACGTTATCAAAAAAGTCACTCTCAGAAAATCTTTAACCGTGAGATTGGAGTTTACGTTACCCAGGGGTGTACATCGGGGGATTAGGTTGTATGTTGTGTGTGATTCGTATGTGGGGGTTGATCATGATATTGGGTTGGGGGATGTGGAGGTTGGGGAGGGGGAGGAGAGTGAGGGGGGGAGTGGGAGTGAGGGGGGGAGTGAGGAGGAGGAGGGAGGGGAAGGGGAAGGGGGGGAGTAGTGTAGGAGTAGTAGTAGTAGTTTACTGCTTAGTATATCACTATAATCTCTCTCGAATAGTAATACTCTCCCTCCTCCATTCCCTCCTCTCATACGCATCCCAAGCCTCCTTAGCATCAACCCACCGTTCCTGTACATCGCCCACATTATCCCTCAAAGGACCCATAGCACTACTGAACAATCCATACTCATTAGCTCGAGCTGACATTGGTTTATCCGTATCGTCTATCGTTCCTTCTGGTCTTCCTTGACCTTGACCTTGTCCTTGACCTTGACCTTGTCCTCGTCCTTGACCTCGTCCTTGACCTTGTCCCTGCCTTTGACCTTTGAGAGGCTTAGGTATAAACACATACCCAGTCGTCCTATCCACCACATGCATCAAATGAATCATCGACTGCTTATCCTCCACCGCTAACGTCTCGAACCCTACCAACCCATAATCTTCCACCAATCCCACAATCGCTTTGTTCAATTCCCCAAACCTTCCTTCACTCCCACTCCCACTCCCCCTCGCACTCATCGTCAAATACGACAAATCCTGCACCTGCGTATAATAATCCAGATTAAACTCCAAATCCCCATACATCCCTAACAAATCAATCTTCGACAACACATTCACCTGCGGAAGTTCCAGCTGAAGCATCGTCCGTAAAGAAAGAAGCAGGATGGAGATGTAGTTCGAGGCGTCGGTGATATAATGCGCGTCGCAGAGATGGATTGCGGCTAACTGTACTAACAATTAAATAATTAGATGTGTATTTTAAGAAAGAGAGAAAAACGTACTCGGAAATGACATCTAGACTGTAACATATCCACAACTCTCTTCATACTCTCAAAACTCGTATTCAACTCTACCTGTCCAGGAAGATCAAACAACACATACACTTCCCCTTCCCCCCTTTCCCCCCCTTCCCCTTCCCCTCTATCCCTTTCCCCTTCCCCTCTATCCTCCCCTTCCCCATCCCCTCCATTCCCTTTATCCCCTTCCTCCCCTTTCCCCAACTCCCCAATCCTCTCCTCCAACCAATCAAAATTCCTCTCCAAATACTCCACACAATACAACATCCCCCCATTCGGACCTAGCCCGTACTCTTCCATGACATCTTCGAGCTTGACCAAGTCTCTAATATCTACTGCACATGGATACCCTTCCTCCTTCATCCCTACAAATTCATTAGCCGGATCCAAATTGACGATGTATATCCTTCGATTGAGCGCAGTGAACAGTTGATGTTTCCCTTCGCAGTACGTTGTTTTTCCTGAGCCAGGTGAACCGCAGACTATTTCTCCGAATGGCATTGGAAAGAGAAGAAGGGTTTGATTAGTCAGCGGATAAGCGCCCTTCTTAGATTAGACTGTTAACGTACTCTTTACAAACACGTCTTATTGCTATTTTGCTATTTTGCTATCTATTTTATCAGTCGAGGGGTGCAGATGAACTGTTGAGTCCCAGGTTAGCCTTGGCTTCAAACCAGTCAGATAGATACCCACCCATAGTCATAGTCATAGTCATAGTATACGTGATTTAAGCTATACAACTTGTCGACAGCTGACTCCCATCTCATTTCAGAGATATAGATCGTTCTCAACTTGGATATTGACATATTGTCACACACAAGGTTCTTTGTTTCTTATTTCTTCTTCAAATCAAACGAACCTCTATAAAAGGCAACCTAGTAACATGTTCTGGGTTTGTGATAAGGATAAGCATAAGCATAAGCATTTTTTTTTTTTGCGTTTTGCATTTTGCTTCCCTCCCTGTCTCTCCCTGTCTATTCAAGAACCCCCACAAACGACTCCCACCCAATACGAGCACTGGCAGTAGTATACCAAAAGCCTTTCTAAAGCTAAAATCCTAAACGACCCCTCCTCAACCTCAACTCGATAGTATGGGAACCACTATCTGCCAACAGGAAGTAGGAAGTGGCGTGGGGATCGTAGATGTCAGTAGTGATTGTTGATTAACACATATCCACGAGAAACACATCATAACTTAATAACTTAACCAACTACTATCTGCAACAGGAAGTAGGAAGTGGCGTTACTGTACGGAACCCCCCTCACTGGCACTTATTATCATCCCTAATCCCTAATTGCTACTTAACATAATTTAATAATCTATCCATATCCTCAAAAAAAAAAAAAATTCTGAAAACCCCCACACCGTGACAACTATAACTATAACTAATTTCACAGCTTCACAGCTTCACAACAGCTCCTGAAAAAAAGATGACCGGGGGGTCGTCATGCCCGGGCCGTTCAATAGTTCAATAGTTCAATGTTGCTAATGTTGCTTGTGCTTGTGGAAGATGCACCAATTGCGAGAGAAGGCCGGGACAGCTTTTTGTAGTACGATCCTTTTGTACGATTTACGATAGTGAATCCAGGATTTGTGAGCAAAAAATACATACCCGCTTTATCGTAAAAGTCCACCAAGTTCGCGTACGAAACGAGACACAACCTTCGTTCGGCTCGAACGTGTACAGACACCGATGGCAATTGACGATATAGTAATATAGTAGTAATACATGGTCCATCGATGCTGACGCTAATAAATACTACAGTGGCCCAATCAGCCCGTGACTCTTAGGTTCTCAAGTAATAATTCTCAATTGCGATATATATCTTTCCAAGGGCTGAACATACAATTCTAAAATCAGTCATTAGATGTCTTGAACAATGGAAAGTCCACAACCTTCCACTTTTCCCTTTCACATCTTTTACCTAAAATTTAATTTTTTCAAGACGAATCCGCGTTTTCAAACCACCAGAAATGAAAATATTTCGACCCTTTATATCATTCATTCATGATTAGATTTGAATTTGAAGCCCCCATGTCACTTGTGGGGTGGGGAAGAGTTCAGGGGGGTTCGTACGTACGTCCTTCCAAGCTATCGGCGATTTCGGTTTTTCCCCTTATCCACACCACCCCCAGCAGCGCTTCTCCGAATCTCTTCATCATCAAGTCCAGCCTCTGCCAACATCGTTTCCACTTCATTCAAGATAGGCTTGTACTCCTCTAGGAATATATATAGGTTACGAAGGGAAGTAAACAGTTTCGAGATGGGAATCAGAATCAACAGGTGAAATGAAAGTTTTTTCATTGTCAGTTTATGAGATGAAGCAGAGAGAGGTAAAAAAAAAAAAAAAACAAAAAAGTTAACTCACGATAACGCTCTTCCGCTAAATTAAACCCAACTGTCCGAAGTTGTTTTCCACGAACATCAGTCAAGCCGGAGCCGATACTAAGAGCTTTCTGAGACCAATAATCACCTATATTTTGTCTATGAGCAATCCAAAGAACGGGAAACGGGATCCATGTGAATAATGAGAAAAAAGAGGAGAACGTACGAGACCGAGAATAAAACATAGCCAGTGTCTCCCCAGGGAGCGGAGTACTAAGCATATCTTCAGAAGATCTTGAAGTGTCCTTCAATACACCCATGAACGTGGTGGCCTGTGAGCGAAGGTCTACGACCTTTATGGATGGATTAGATACAGCTTGTTCAGTTCAGTGTAATAAATAACACTAAGTACTAACCTTTTCTGTAATCGCCGTCGTGATCGTGGTATTATTCTCATCCTCGCCTTCGAGTTCTTCAATGATGGTAGCTGATTCCAGGTCATCTCCGGGTGTAGGTTTAAAAAGAAGTTCATCAAGCTCGTCTTTAGTTGCTATGCTCCCCACAACCGTTCCTTCATCGTCTGAATAGTCGTCTTCGTCTTCTCCTTCTTCATCATCTTCATCATCTTCATCATCTTCATCCCCATTCTCCGTTTCTTCATCACTCTCATCGTCACCCTCCTCAATAATGACGCCACTCTCTTTCAAACAAACAAACCGATCCATCTTGTCTAGTTGGATAGTGTAAAAATCATCTAGAGTGTATTCGCGCGAGCCACGTTCGAATATACCTCCGTAGCTGAAACGAAAAAATCAAGATGAGCGCGCGCGCATAGAACGAGATGGAGGAAGTAAATGAAAAAGGGTGATTTGTACAAAAGAGAAGATGAAAGGATATATGATTGAAAAGACCGGGTTGTACTTACATGTATAGACTATTTTTGAGAACAGCAAGCATCGCGTTATAACGAGGCAGTGGAGTAGTGAGCATTGGGTCATCTGGATCAACATTGCCTCCAATCAGCCGCTTAGTGGTCACGGTCGAAGGCGCTCTCGGTGTTGCTTTGATGGGTGTCTTCAGATCCTGGATGGGATGCAACCATCAAGCAAAAGAGCTAATTGTAGAAAAAAAAGAACTTGCTTCAAGTTCGTCATCACTCTCATTCCCATGTTGAATCACTGCGGGCGTTTTTTGCTTTCCTGGCTTTTTCTTAGGCTTTCTCAACGTCAAAGAAACCCATCGGCCTTTTCCGCTCCATTGATAGGCGTTACTATAAACGAAAAAAAAAAAAAAAAAAAAAAAAAAAGTCGGACTCAAAACCCCACTCGATTTTAATTGAACGGATTACATACAGATCATTCCAAAATAGGCTCTCCAATGTCTCCTCATTCGTATCCTCGTCCGTCACACCACCGAACATTACACCCATCTCCTTCACTTGCCAGGCCGTCATCGTACATCCAGATCTTAAAGCCGGAATGTAAGCCGTTGAAGGGCGTTTCCGGCGTTCCCATTTGATGACAAGGTCTAATTTCTTCTTACTGCTACTCGGTTCGGCTGAGTTGGAAGCACTTGAGGAGGCGTCAGGGAGAGATAATTGGAGGAGCCAGGTATCTTCGAGCATGATACCGATTGGACGTTTGCCTTTGACATATTCTTTACAGTAGCCGCCTGAAAGGGGGATAGAGGTGGTTATCACATGTTTGACCATTTGTCATTATACGAGTAGGACTGACCGTGAAGGATAACCCCCTCGGAGGTTGATAAAAAGGAAAATCCACTGCGGGGACTGGCATAAGAAAAAAGTTAATTCACAGTGTAGAGAAATAGTCAATGCCGATGGCTTACCAGGGGCGACTCTGATTAGGCCTGAAATCTACGAGATGCCATTTGTATTCTTGGGTATCAAACAGCCAAAGATCATTGAGGTATCGAGCTAACAAAGTACCAAAAAGTTTGGTAATTCCAGATATTTTCAGAATAAATGAACAAAATGAACAACGCACTCGTGATGCCCGGGTCGTAGAATCCACCAAACAGAACAATGTAGTGTTTCCATACGGCCATACTAGTGAAGAAAAATTGCTTGAGTTTCGAAAAAAAAAAAAAAAAAACTGAAAACCACAATGATAACACACCGATGTCCCGACCTCGCTGTCGGTCGAACCTTTATATCGATTCTATCCCAAGAATGCGTAGCGATGTCGAAGCACCAGAAATCACGATAATGGTAGAACGTCGTTTGATTTTGAGAAGAGAATTCACCGCCTAGATCACACAATAAGAAGAAGGTCCCATGTAGGAAAAGCTGACCCCCGCACCGAATAGAAAAAGTTTTCCTCCTCCAGCTGCTGTTGTTGCCACTGCGTGCGCAGAGCGTGGACCGGGGCAGGTAGGTGATACAAATTTTCGCCATTCGTCCTAAGGTGGGTGTTGATTGGGGGTGATCGTGAGGATATAAGTCGTATGAAGTAGTGAAGAATTAATCCTCAATGAGGCTTCATTTGATCCTCACCTTCTCCGGCGAGTACCGAAAGACGTCGTTATACTAAAAGTCCCTGTATGAGAATTCATTTGGACTCGTGTCGTTAATATAGCTCACGAAATACTTGTGGAATGTAAGGTTAACGCTGATCAGCATCAAAAAAAAATCTTACACACCGCTTTTCCATCTTCGCTAAAGAATTCACCTCCTATAAACCATAGATGATTCCCCGTAGGACAAGCTGTCAGTGTAGCGTTTGCTCGACGACTCGGGGGCCCTTCGACTAATTCCTCGGTGACAGAATGCGCTGCTTCCCATTCTTGTCGCATCTACTGAGTAACTACATATTAGGTTTGTGCTCTAATGCAAAATTTCAGTGATGGTATGTACCTGTTCCAGTATACTTTCCAAATCCTCACCAGCATCAGCCTCATCTTTGTTCTTTCCTTTACCACTCTTCTTTTCCTTTCGTTCGACTTTTCGAGCGGCCTTGGCTTTTTTTGCTGCCTTTGCAGATACTTTGGTTTCGCCCGCCTTCTTCTTTACCATGATTGGAGTGAATGTATGTACGAGAGTTTTTGACTGGAATGTTTCTCGACGTTGCCGGCCCGGTCGGAGTATATTTTCTGCTCAGTACAATGATGACGATGAAGGGCTCACGGGCTACTGCGGTCCTTACGTCTACCATTCCACTGCCAACAGATCTTTGATTCAAGCAATTCAGCCTCCAGAGGCCTTCGACTCAAACGGAAACGTGAACTTTACCTCTGTGGTGAATCCAACCACTGGTCGTGCAGGAAATACAGGTCTAACCTTCTCTTACCCATGTCTTTCTTTCAATATCTATGTACTCAGTCCCAAAACCGTTTTTTGATCATACAGGTTTCGAAGTCCTAACTCTCGATGCCGAACACAATACTCTCTACACCATGCTCCAAGCCGCCACGATCCAAGATGGGGGTGACGACGATGAAAGTTCTCTATACTACAGCCGAATGGTAGCATACAACATATTCAATCCAACTCTCACGCGACCCACCTTGGTCGGAGAATGGGGACGTGCCTCTCCCCCGTTGGTACATCCAAATCAAAAACAAGAAAGTGAAGCGAAATCCATTTTGTGAGCGAGAATGTGTTTCTTGCGTTGTCCAGGGTTGAGGACGGAAATGGGGCTGGTACGTCTTCGAGTGATACGACGTCAAAGTGCAAGTGAATTATACTTTCTCCTATCATTAGGTTTTTAGGTCTTTTTTTTTTGATATATCCCTACTAGACTTGGCTGGGGACTCAGACACGACGGAAGTGGGATTGAGGTCATTGATGCTGAATTTGTATCGGTAACTATTTGTTCTCAATCCCATGCGATTTCCCCCCCAATATACCCTCTTGCAATGCAGCGCGATTGCTCGTTCAAGTCTGGCCGTCGAAATCGATCTCAAACGGCTTTTCGAGTACGCCGAACGACGGGCGAAGATATTTGCTAGTGCTCAGGCTAAGAACAAGAGACCAGAGAACCGGTTGTAACCAGTAGCCTTGCAGGCCGCAAAAGCCCGAGATGCATGTTGGAAGCCAGCTTTCCTGTTCATACGCCGCGATGGGGTTTTGATTTGGCTTCCAGGCGACAGGCTACTGGACACGATACACGAAGAAGACAAGATTGCTTCTGGGTTCAAGAGTAGATTATTGTCGTTTAGCCTCCAGAATGACGAGTCGAGCGAGGAAATTCAAATGTCGGAAAGGCAGACACTGATCTTTGGGAAGGATGCTGAAATTTGGTATGTTTCGATTACTTACTATTTCTTCGATTCATTCATCAAAATCTCACACAAGGTACAAATATACACCCGATTCTCTTGAGAAACCTTTGCTGCTACCAACAACGATGAATCGTCTGAACGTCCGACGAAGCACAAAACTTGATCTTGATGAATCTAGCACCTCCTCTTCTTCAAAACCTCCTGCACCGTTAATTCTCGAATCTCAAATGGGATGATTCAGATCACTGCTGCATACTCAGATCAAAGCCCGCGGATGCTGAAACCTCTAGTGCGCCACAATACGCAATGTTTATCACTCGACAGACTCGAGTCAAAGAATGCCTTGACTCTCAAATACCGAAATCTCTACCGAAAAATACGTCATCCTCGTCGGACGTTGACATCGCTGCTAACTCCAACTCCGGAACTCCTTCCACTGTGGGTGCTATCAACGGTGCCTCTGTGGATTTTCCCCCGCCGGCTGAACACGGTCCCACGGACGACTGGGTAAGTGGGACCTCGTCATGTTCGTACCAGAGAAGAAGATCTCTGGCTACTGGAGCTGGGCTCGGTGTAGTTTATAGACGCTGGAATCACGATTGACCGGACACGGACGTTGCCTGTGTCAAGGTGGAAATTTATCTTGGGTTTTCACTAATATTGCATTCTTGGACTTGCCTGTGTATAATCCATCATTGCTAAATCCTCTTATTATGTACAAATGTGCTTTCCGTAGATCAACGATAATCGCAGAGACGCGATGCGTTCAGTTTTCCGCTCAGTTTTGGGCTAACGTAAAGCCAATAACATTCAGGGGCCCATAAGCGGAGGTTGTCAAATTTCGAAAGCATTGAGAGTAGGCGGATCGTAATCAACAAGCAGACTTGGATGGAGAATTCAAGGATGGAGACGATTAGGAGATGGATGGGTTCGAAAGTATACCAACGCACGTGAATCAAGGGTCCTTCTGAATACCACCACCATGGCATCCACTTCCGTTTCTAGTACTTCTTCTTCGCCTGACCCACGCGTGCAAAAGACATTTGATCTGGTAAACTGGGACAACCTCTCTGCCCTAGCATGTACTCTTGTTCAACTTCCTAAAGGCACTGGCTGCCATTGGGAAGAACAGTTCTCGGGAGGTTACAATCTCGTCCGTTTCCTCCATCTTCACGACCCTCAAAAGACAGTTATCGTCGCTCGTGTCCCTCTTCTGTCTGAGGGCGCGACAAGTGACGATCATGATTCTGCTATTTCGAAACGGATTGAAAGTGAAGTGGTGACAATGAAGTATGTCGAAACTCGAACCACCATTCCTGTCCCACACGTATTTCATCATAACGCTCGTGCAGAGGAGGATGTGCGTTCGCCTTATATCCTCATGTCCAAGGTGGATGGTGTACCACTCAGTTCGGTGTGGGACGACATGGACGACGAAAGACGTCGCATAGTCATCCAACAAGTTATTAATATTCTGCTCGAGCTGTGGTCACATCGATTCGATAAAAAAGGTGCCTTGTTCGATGGATCCAATGGTAGCTTGTGCGTTCATTCCGACTCCTTATTTGTGGACCCAGAGGACACTGGAACTCGACACCGTCTGCTGACCACATCCTACTCTCACGCTGCCGATTATTGGCTGGCATACGCCAACGCCCAGCTTCGAGACATAGATGAATCAAACTTTGGTTCTGATACCAAGCCATACATGCATTCTCAAGCATGGTTCATGCGTTCTCTCATTCCTGCCTTATTCGATCCTTCCATTGATATTCATGGTTGTCCTCTTTCTCCTGGAGACTTCCACTCACAAAATATCATGATTACCGACATCATCTCATCTCATCCCCGTATTACAGCCATTATTGATTGGGAATTATCAGGTCCAGATTTCACATCGTCCTTTGCGCAATATCCACTCTTTATCGTGGATCACCCCCATTGGTACAGCGACCATCCCCTGCGCAAGCGGAATGTACGAGATCGGGTCATGTTCGATGAGCTCATCCTCGAAGCGGAGCGTAATCGTAATCCGGTTGACGACTTGCGACTTTCACGTCTGATCTCTGACAGCTATGGTATCTATCTCTTTCATCAAGCCATGTACTTCCCAGGCATGTACTCTTCGGTGTATCCTCTTCTCTTCGCCTATGTGTTTGGCGACGATGAGGATTTCTCTACCGATTACTACTGGGCCCTGATGGAGAACGGTATATTGAAGAGGGATCAAAAGCGGTTTGAGCAAGAGAGGGAAGTGTGGCTTGAAGCGTGCCAGGTTCTGGGTGAGGAAGTTGTTGGCGTGAATATGACAAGAACTGAGTTCAGGGATCTTGTTTCGAAGTCTCGGGAAAGATTTGACAAAGAAGGAAGTGTATGTAGATGGTTCGTATCTTCACGGTAGAATCATTTCTTTTGGTTCTTCTTCCCAGAACGGGAGTCTTCGCAGGAGTTCATTAAGAATTCGGCACAGTTTTAGTTAATCACCGAAGACGTTACCCATACCTCGTTAATCACGATAATCACCGTATTTAAACACACATATTTCTCTGCACAATTGAACAGAAAGTACCATTCAATCTTCGTTAATAAACAGATAAAACAGGAAGTATAATCATGCAATAAACACAGTACGTTAAACACAATATCATGCATTAAACACAGTACGTTAAACACAATTAGTTAAACAATTAGTTAAACACATTTAATCACGGGGGAAACAAGTTAAAAACACATGGAGTGTTAATCATGGTAACCCGTTAAACAGGGGATGGCACGAAACGTTAATCAGATCATGAAGGGATAATAAACGAGAGTCAAAACATTAATCACCGGATTAATCGCGCGACCGAAAGAATAAACAAGAGACATAACATTATTCAAGCAGCTTTAGTGTAGCGCGAGGAAGTTTCGAAACCATATTCCCTAGCTCGTCAATTAATATCGCTTCATCACCACGCTTGACAACACGTCCTTCCTCCTGGCCATCAGCATTGACCATGTAGGTTTCGCCATTAGGTTTTGTGATGAAGTCTGACCACCCTTTCGTCTTCTGTTTTTTGGAAGAATGGGCGCTCTGGAGATGTTCCTGACCTGCTCTTTTCTTGGGAGCCCGTGTAGACGTCCGGCGCAAGGTTCCTGCTGCAGCAGTGTACTGCCCTGACTGTTGTGTAGCACTAGACCTTGTTACCCTCCCACTTTGTGCCCTGTCCTCCCCAATGACACCCACCTTCCGTTTGGTGCCACAAGTCACTTTGATAGGATTAGCGCTTGATGAAAGCGAGGGGGCACTCGTATTAGAAGCGGAAGCTCCCTGATCAGGAGAAGAGCGATACTCCTCCTCCTGAGCAGATATGGAACATATCGATCTGGCCGCTTCCGGTTCACTAGGAGGGAGAGGCACCAAAGTCGCGGTATTCTGAGAATCTAAAGCATCCACCACATCGGATCCGGAAGCACCTGCGTGGATCACAATGGCATCCGAAGTATCTGAAGCGGCGAGTGTTATAACTGTTCAATGAGTGTTAGAACTATGTTCAATGAATGTTAAGTGTTCAATGAGTGTTATAACTATGTTCAATGAGTGTTAAGTGTTCAATGAGTGTTATAACTGTTCAATGAGTGTTATAACTATGTTCAATGAATG
>MU790835.1:0-28517 GCA_027886635.1 Lentinula boryana | reverse complement strand
CTCTGCAAGGTAGACTAAGAAGATACTCTATGGTGATGCGCTGTCCTGCAACTTCAGGACAAGGACGAACAGCTTCCTGGACCGAGAAGCTAGCGCGATGGAAGTAAATAACAGCCTGAAGAAGGATTTGATAGTCGAGAAGAAGTTTGGAGCAGCTCAGACCAGCAGAGTTTTCTTCGAAGCCAATAAATGACTGCAGAGCCAGCAGCAGCAGACCAGCGATGGCCATTGGGACGTGCGTCGTGGAATGTATCAAGCCCGTGCGAGTCACATGTTTCATCTCGGAACCAACTTCGCACGGATTGCGGCAAAAATAGGCGGTGCAAATACGCTCTAATATCTTCGAGATAGCTTGATAGCTCGCACGATGAATCCCAGCTATCATGCCCTCAGCTTGATGGAAGCGGTACAAGTCACGGTAAGTCACGGCAGGCCTCTCACTGTGTATCAACCAGATATGAGTTACACTTACTTGCCCTACTATGCTCCAAGACCGCCGTTTCTGCCGCCGCACCAACAAGATGCGAAGTGCATATCTGAATTTCGAACCATTTAGTACACAAATTGTGCATCAAGATCATACATATTCCCCATAACAAAGGCTAAAGCATAACGGTCCATCCGCAGGTCGTCCCTTCTCAAAAGCATCATACTGATTGCGTTCACCGATCTATCCTCTATCCTTGCATTCGGGCCAGTAGCTTTCACGAATGTGGCTCGTGTTCAGCGGTAAAGCGGCTCTGAACCTCACCTTTCTCTACTTTCTTCTATCTAGTACTCTTGAGCGAGCATCAGCAGTGTGCACCGTTTTTTTCTTGCCAGTATACGTTCTGCTATTTTCTTCTCGCGTTTGTCTGCCCGTACTCCCTGCTGTGTTCGGTAGTCGGACACCTTGTTTCGGTTTTAATCTCTTATCCTCGCGTCGCTGTTTCCTTGCTCTCTATTTTCCACTATAAAAGGTCGCTTGTGGAGTTCCACCCTGGCTACATTGCAATAAACTGCAGGCCGAACTTCAGATCATTGCTCGACGTTGTATAAGAGTACCGAGAAATAAACTCCAACGTCAATCTGGCTGAGCCAATTGTTTAGCTTATCATATCATTCAGCAAGTCCGTCATCGGATTTTCCGATGTTTTTTAGGCTGTGTGCCGCATAACAAGTTCGATGACAAAGGTTGACAAAGACTTATGAAAGACAGTAGGTTACATAAAATGGCGACGAAGCGTTTCGTCTCTACCTCGTACCACGATTGCAGAAGCTAAAGTACAAACCAAGAAAAAGAAAAACGATTAACGACAATGACTACTAGCAATGTTATTTCTCTTCTTCTGTATTCTGTTCTCTTTCTTCTTCCGACTGCTTCTCTTCTGCTGGCTGGGAATGATGATGTTGAGGCTGGGCTGGAGGAGGCTGCTGAAGACCTTGTGGTAGAGGTGGTGGAGGGCCTGGTATACCCGTAGGTGGAGGCAATGTCTGAAGGTGTTGAGCAAGGTGAGCACGAAGTGCTGCATTTTCAACTCGAAGTTGGTCAACCAAAGCCCGGCATTCCTCCCATCGGCGATTGGCCTCATCAGCCGAAGCAAGAGCAGCGTCCAAGAGCTGAGAACGAGACTCCAACGCTTTGACGTGTCTTTGAAAGAATCAATCGAGATTGGCGATGCAAAATATGGTCGGCTTACTGATCGCGACGTTCTCTGAATGCTCTCTGAGCCTTCCTATTTTGCTCTGCCCGTTTGCTATTGCTGAGTGGCCGGCTTGCATTCTGACTGGCCGCTGCTTCAGCAGATTGAGGCTGCGGCGGGCCAGGAGGTGGCATTCCGGTCACTGTGTATTCTCCTGGCGGCGGGTGTGCATATGCAAAACCAGGCGGTAATGGATGCATCAAGGCATGGGGAGGTGGAAGGACATGCTGAAGATGCGGTGGCGGTGGAGGCAAAGGTTGTTGCTCAGGCGCTGGAGGTGTTTTTCGTTTGCGTGAGGTGCGGGCAGCAGGGACCGAATCGGAAGGCTGACCTTGGCCAGTCTGTGTTACAATTTGAGCCTCCGTGGGTGCGGGAGACGGCTGATGATGAGAATCCTGCATTTGGGGCACATTGAGGGCTGGTTGCGGATAGCTCAGCATTCTATATTTCGGACTCTTCGAGGTTGGTGAGGATGACTAAGTCAGGCATCAGGTAATATCAAGCCTACATAAGCAGTTCAATCGGATCACATGAGACTGCGATTTGTCATTTCGCATTACTTTCTTCCGCGTTTTTTCGTGCTTCTATCAAATATCATCCGCTGCTTAGTAGTGTTCTGTATATATAATTTGTCAAATATCAGGAATATTTAACTTGTTGAAAAAACAAAACAAAACGAAAAAAAACAAAAAAAAAACAAAAAAAACAAAGACAAAAACAAAAAACAAGTCGGCCTTTCGGCAAATTGTCAGAATTCTTGTCCCGATTTCTCACGAGTTTCCGGCATCTGAGCCGAAGTTACTACGCCAGGTTCCTCTCTACTACTGGCCATGACTGTCGACTTTGCCATGGACCGTCCAGAACCTCCTGTACCGACTTCTCACAAACTATCCATCCGCAAACGGCTTTTTTCTCAATCCAGCAGGAAGGGCTCAATGAGCAACTGGAAAAGAACAGAAAAGCCTGGCCAGGATGTTACGCAGCCAGGTCAATTCCTTTGTCTTTTCGTATTTCTAGCTACTCACAGTATTAGCAGGGACCAGTCAAGGGCAGGAACCCGCTATGCTTCCTTCTACCTCTACTGCAATAGAAGCTAAGGACAGAGAACAGGCATCCCTCGACACTACACTAAGCGGCAATCATAAAGTGCCCTTTTATCGTCGCAACAAGGCCAACAAGTCCACCATATCTGACTTGGGCGCTTTGTCATCCACTACTTCACACAGTAAGAGCTTCGTCTCCAACCAAAAGCTCAAAGCCACCCGTCGCAGTACCAGACCTGGTCGCAGATCCTCGTTTCTTTCCCGAGTCGCGTACAAAGTCGTTCCCTGCGTTGGATCCGAAGAACAAATGGCGGCTGCAGCCATAGACGTTGACCGACCACAGGATATTGTCATTGATGAAATGTCAGAGCTTAAAACCGCACCCGTGTCAATGACAGGCGTCAAGCCTCCCGAAATTCATCAAGTCCGTAATGGTTCAAATGATCACAGCACAGACAATATGCCTTCACAGAACCTAACGCTACAGTCACCGAAAGCCAGAGATTCCTCAGCCCCACCTTCACCAACAGATTCAGATATCATTATTCCCCCTCCACCTTCTGCTCAGCTGTTACCAGAAGATGAGACGGACGGCGTAACGTCAGGAGCCGTACAGCCACCTGGCTCCACTGGCGAGCCGCTGGTCAGATCGATCACGCGAGAATCAGACGAAGACTCGGATGGGACACATTTCACAGAGGAAGATTACTCGGTTGGTTTTAGTAGCAGGCGGGGAGAGGATTACCAGCAGACGTTATTAGACGAGCAAGCGGAGGAAGAGCGGCTGATACGGAATGGTGGATCTGGAATACCGATTGGTCCTGTGAGTACACGATGCTACAGTGCTGCCGCACATTCATTCATGAATCCATCCTTATGGTTTACAGGATGGCGTCCCAATGCCACTACTCCCACCGATTGCTCCAGAGCACGCAGGAAGGAAATGTTTGGTTCTCGACCTCGACGAAACCCTCGTTCACAGCTCCTTCAAACCAATTCCTCAGCCAGATTTCATTGTTCCGGTAGAGATCGAATCCCATTGGCACCACTTTCATGTCCTCAAACGTCCCGGTGTGGACTCTTTCTTAAAGGAAATGGGTGAATTATATGAGATTGTTGTGTTTACAGCTAGTCTGAGTAAGGTAAGCGTATTAGGCAAGTGACACCGAATGAAAAGCTTACTTGTTCTCACCATCAGTATGCTGATCCGGTGCTGGACCAACTTGATATATCAAAAGTCGTCGCACATAGACTGTTTAGAGAAAGCTGCTTTAGTCATAAAGGAAACTATGTCAAGGTTCATTATCTCTTCTTCATCAGTTTGATTTTTCTCACCTCATTGTTATTCTACCACAGGATTTGTCACAGTTGGGCAGGCCTATAGCAGACACTATTATTCTTGACAATTCTCCCGCGTCCTACATATTCCATCCCACCAACGCCGTTCCCGTATCTTCATGGTTTAATGACCCGCATGACGCAGAACTCCCAGATCTGATACCGTTCTTGGCGGACATGACTTCTGTGACGGATGTGAGAGCGATTCTGGATAATGCGCGTTGAACCCTACGTAGACTAGACACAGCAGCGATTTGGGGTCCGGCTTCATTCCAGCCCACTTCTGTCTGCCCCTAACGTCCTGCTCTGTCGACGAGTCTATATACTGGGGTGCCCCGCAATGCATACGCGTTCATTGCGTACCAGATATATCATCACGACTACCTTATCGCGTCTATCATCACTGCATTCTGGTTATCAACAGTCGTGATACCATCCCCTTCGCCGATTGGCACATACCATCTCTTGCTATACCCGCCTCTTCTTCCTTCCACATCCGGCACCTAGATAGTAATCGGGCTATCACAGCCAATGAAACCCCTTGTGCATTGTTTCCGCCGTCCCTACTCTTCTACTTTCTGTTTTCCTCCTTGTCTCTGGTCCCGAGGGACTTTACCACCCTCCCTACAACATGTTGCTTTCATGAAGTCATCCAACTCGTGCTCTTTGGTGTCAGACTGTCCAAACATTTGAATAAGCTGCACATATACACTCCTTCACGTTTCATACATCCTATCCACTTTTTCAAGCTCTACATATCAATTTCTACTTTGCGCTTTACTGTCTATTTCGGGCTTGTATTTGGTATGGAATTTGGATCGCCTGAGATGTTTGCTTTCCGTTATTACATTCACTGCGGAGATCTTTTGAACAATTTCTCTTTTTCCTCTATCGCATCTACCTCTATTTATCCAAATCATGATTCATGACCGGAATCGCCATATACTCACCCACTGTATCATATCGCTTGTTCCTTGCGCCTCACTCTTTGACTAACCAATACATTTTTATACGAAGACTTGCCGCGGAGGTGTACTTAGTATGGTAATCACGGATGTGCGGTAAAACCTGCGACCTCAAGAGGCGGTCAATTTTGTTTCCCGCCCTCAAACTCACAATGTTCTCTCTATCAATTTCCATGTCACAATTCGTAATTCTTGGGTTGACAACGCTTCCCCTGTACGGATCGTACTTGATTTTTCTGTTGTTCTACAAACAATACACTTCGTCATTCCGTGACCTTCCTGGTCCTCCTGCTACGAGCTGGTTGAAGGGAAACTTCCCTGAGATGCAAGAATCTGTGCGTCTAAACCGCTCCCCACCTGCGATATGTGTTTCTATGCCGCTCTGAACAAGTTTCCATTTTGGATTGAAGGAAAACGCCATCTTCTACAAGAAATGGATCGATGAATACGGGCCTACTATGCGATTCAAGGTGTTCTTCAATATGAATCGCCTTTATACTGCGGATACCAAAGCTCTGAATCACATCCTCCACAACGAGTACATCTACCATAAACCCAAAATCATGCAATGGAGTCTGGGACGGTTCACTGGACCCGGTACCTCTTACATTTCCCTTGAACTAGATTAATCAGTAGACCTACTATCTCTCTATCACAGGACTATTCTACGTGCAAGACGACAAACACAAAGTTCAACGCAAAATCGTCGTAGGTTTCACTCATCGGAACTTCTTTCGTGTTAAAATTAATGGCCATTTTCGCAGAGTCCTGCATTCAGTCCGAGCCAGCTTCGAGGATTTAGCGAGATATTTTTTGAGAAAGCAATAGAGGTAAATCCTCGATTCTCCATGCCCGTCTGATTAGCACACACCAATATAAAAATACAGCTCAGAGATCTCTGGGCCTCACAGATCGAAGAAGAAAGAAATGTGGCGCAAGTTGACGGGCTAGCCTGGCTGAATAAAATGACTCTGGACGTTATCGGTCGTACGGGTAAGATTAACCTCGTCCCATACTTCGTATGAGACGAGCTTCCGCGCATTTTACAGGTTTCCACTATGATTTCCATGCTCTCAGTCCCGATGGGAATGCGAATGAGTTGAACAAAGCCTTTTCAAATGGTTTTCACGCTGCCACTCGATTGTCGATGTGGCTCATAATACAAAGTGTGTTACCCATAACACGCTGTTTGGTGAGTAGCACGAGTAACTTTGGGGTGCGTAGATAAATAGTTCCTGTATCCTTCATCAGCCTTTCCCGGGATGGGCTCAACTCCATACGGCGAAAAGCACTATGGACCGTATCGGTCGTGAGTTACTTCGAGAAAGCAAACTCATCGCTGCTGGGAAGACAGAAAAATGGCGCTCTAAAGACTTACTTTCACTACTAGTTCGTTCCAATATAGATACGAGTATCCCGTACGGCCAGCGGATGAGTGATGAAGACGTGCTTGCTCGTATGTGTCTCTAAACATGCTTACAACCCCTGACGTTTTTGTGTTCTAGAGGTCCCGACGTTTGTCTTTGCAGGACACGATACGATATCGAGTGCAACGGCATGGTCTTTGTACGCTCTCAGTCTCCATAAGTCGGTTCAGAATCAGCTGCGCAAAGAGTTACTCTGCGTACCTACAGACCACCCCTCGATGGAAGATCTGAATTCGTTGCCTTACCTTGATGCTGTGGTTAGAGAGAATCTGCGCTTCCATAGCCCTGCTCCAGAAACGGCGAGAGTCGCGGTGAAAGATGATATACTGCCGCTGAGCACACCTGTAACTGACAAGAACGGAGTTGTCCGCCACGAAATCCAGTAAGAGGTTTTCGAATCTTCGTTCTCTCCGTTTACTTGAAATATTTCGAATAGTATCAAGAAGGGCCAACACATTCTTCTCGCGATATCTGGTGTAAATTTGTCCAAAGAGTTATGGGGCGAAGATGCCATGCAATTTAAGTGAGTGTCACTACTCTATAATTCCTCGTACCACTTCTGCGACCTACATGTACGGTAGACCAGAACGCTGGCAATCCAAACTCCCCGAAGCTATCACCGCGATTCCAGGTGTGTGGGGAAATATGATGACCTTTCTCGGAGGTCCCCATGGCTGCATTGGATATCGATTTGCAGTTCTGGAGTAAGCAATTTTCGTTTGATATCTTGCAATTTTATTTATCGCGTGCAGAATGAAAGTGTTGCTCTTCACACTTATACGAGCATTCGAAATTGATCTTGCAGTTCCCAAAGAGAGCCTCATCAGTCGAACGTCGATAGTGCAACGACCTTATATTATAGATAAAATCGAGGCCGGAGGCCAGCTCCCCCTACTGATCAGCCATGTAGAAGGTACAAAGTAAACTGTAACTGTTATATTCATTCAGTGACAAGATAAAAGGGTAGAATTTTGTGAGTGAATTTGAGTGTCTCTTAGTTCGAAATTCAGAAGTTACTATCCACCAATTGCATGGGGAAGGATAGGGCCGGTTATGGCCCGTGCGCATCGAAATCAAATTTCCTTTTCATCAGCTTTTCTTCACGACCCTCACGAATATCTCTAAGCACCAATGACACAAGAAAAGGCAGACGTAGCCTCTGGTGCTCCTTCAAAGGCCACGAGGTCCAACAAAAAAGGTCTGTATTCATCAAAGTAGAAAAATATGCGGTCATTCATTAATCGACGCAGCCGCCCCCGCTTTCGTCAAGTATTATCTGTTCACGTATAATGTGCTATCTACGATAGGTTGGGCCTACATCCTCATCTTCACCGTCATCCACGTTCTCGACCTTGACGGAAAGTCTTCCTCAATTGCCTACACCTCTCCCACCGCTTCTTTCACCCTGGGTAGATTGTTTTCTTCAATTCCCTTTCTAAGGACCACTCAGAAGATTAATACGGTCGGCGGGTTAGAAGCTCGCTTACACCCTCTCTTAGTTCCCTTCTACCGCCGTGCTGCAACGACGTTCGGCCGTATAGGCATAGCTACTGCCTGGATTCAGAGTTGCGCGCTGCTCGAAGTTCTGCATGTGCTGTTGGGATGGGTCCGCAGTCCTTTACAAACGACTGCTATGCAGGTATCGAGCAGGCTCTTTTTAGTGTGGGGGATCGTTGAACAGTTTGAGTCTGTGGGTTATTGATTATTTCTCTATTAAATTTTTCCTCAATGTTCACTCAGGTCCGGTCAAATCCTCTTTATGCATCTATGGTCTTTGCGTGGTCGCTCACCGAAGTCATACGATACTCTTTCTATGCGTGCAACCTTCTTGGCTACGAACCATACGTGCTTCTTTACCTTCGGTACACCACTTTCTATGTCCTATACCCTCTAGGCGCATCTTCGGAGGCATTCCTTATCTATGCCACTCTTCCATCTACATCACCAATCCCCAGCTGGTCTTCTTGGATAATGGGCATGTGGAAGCCCGCTGATTACATTCGCGCGACTCTCTTCTTAATCTGGTGGCCAGGTCAGTCACCGACGTCTATTCTCTTAATCGCAGTGCTCATTTCCGTCGTATGCAGGGCTTTATATTATGTACACTTATATGATAAAACAAAGGCGCAAGACCCTTGGTTCAGGAAGATCTTTGGCAGCAAAGAAAACGGATTAACCAGACAAATCTATCAGGATTATGGAGTAGTTATGCATATTTACACTGTACTATCTATTGGTTGTTTACACTGGGAGCGAACCCGACTCGTCCACCGTCTGAATAATCATACACAGAATACCCTAGATCGAAGTGAATGGTTTAGTTGCTATGGTTCACTAAATCGTACTCACAAGATTTCAGGAATTCGTCCCCTAAAGCGCGTAAATAGGGATATACCAAAACTCAAATTAAACAATCACCTATAATAGCGAGATTTGAAGGCCACTCAGTCGCATCCATTGCGAAAATACCACCTATACATTCACTGTAGTTTATGGCTTGATTCAGCCCCAAATACTCGCCTTTCACACAATTCGATCAACGCACGCAGGATTATACATGGATATTCCTGAAAACCGTGATAAATTCAAGCTCGTCAATGAGTAGTTCACGTAGTTACCAAGGTTGAAATCATCCGGATGCAGTCGAAAGGCGACATCTCCAAACACGAACCCAAGGTCGACTTTCGAGGCACATGGATAGGTGTAGAAACCTGTGTGATGTCCTCAATACACCGACCATTGGCAGGCAATCACATATGCATACCAGAGCCATAGCTTGCACTGGCATCCTTTGAGCCGGGGATCTAGAATGGTTGGAGTTTCAACAACACATTATTGTTAGATAGCAAAAACTTGCCTGTGCATAGATTTCAGCAGCTATAGATGCAGGAAAATAACAGAACGTTGTCCCAGTGTCAATTGCCTAGATACAATAATCAGAAACTTCCCTAAGATGTGGTGTAGAGCTTTACGGATATTATCACTTCATCGAACATAGTGCGTTGACCTGCAACGTCAAATCCACTCATTGACTTTAACCAGTTCGTTGGTCTCATAAAGCGGCCGATACTGCGTAAGCACTTACAATGGACCAATATGCCTGGAATGATCGAAAATTGACGGCGAACGTTTACCAAAAAACATCCATCGCTCACCCGATGAGAGACAGGAAACCAACTTATAGGTCCAGTCGCCTTTGTTGGATCATAACACCCCCAGCACATCTATTTTGCATTGTTAATCCAATGACGATGCTTGCAGGATTCACTCGGCAATTCGAGAACACTCGCCTCTGAGCCGGTTTCTTGACCACGAGCAAGATGTACAGAAAAGCAAGGCCACTTGAGTTTTCCTTGCTTCATCATTGTCTCGAACACGGTCAGACCGCGAGATTGAGCTATGGTCCCGAACGCCATCCCCAGTATGCCATCGTTAGGATATTCTTGAAAGTCTTCAGATTCACGATAGACGACGCCGAATGTTTGGTTCCGAACGGCGGTTCCTGCTATCGCTACAGTGTCCGACGCGGTCGTACCGTAGACAGTGCCAGAGCCCTATTTCGAGTGAAGGGGTTAGTGAAGATTGTGTTGACGCTCAGAACATCCACGACTTACGTAGGATACTGCAAATCTCCTTCCCTTGTCCACGTACGTTGAGCTTTGACTTCCATCGTAATGATTCTTCGTGCAAGTGCTACACCAAGGCGAAGGGACCCAGAGATCAGCTGAACCAGTATCGATATCGAATGTTAAGCCTTGGCCAGGAGTTCCAATAGCGAGATCTCCGTAATAGAGCATATCAACCTCATTAACTATCACATCAGTCATACTCATGGTCAAGAGCACATTGGACACGTCCACGGGACCAACAACTTGCTCCATAACGTGGTCTGTGTCCGGCGAGACTTCATTAACGTATTTGGACTGTACAAATTTCTCCATATCGTTCTCAGGAGCAGGAAAGATCCCAGCAAGAATCTCTGGTGCCATAGTCCAATACTTCTGATACACAGCTTGTTGTTCATCGCGCTAGAAAGAACGCGAGTCGCGTCGAGAGTAGTCAAAGGAGTAACACTGCACGCGACTTACGGCGAGTACGGCGTCGAAATCTCCCGCCAAAGTGCGTCGATTGAGTAAAGACCGTCGAGAGATAGGAATGGTGTTGATGTATTCACGAGGTTCATTAGAATAGCAGTGAACGAGAGGAATCGACGTTGCGGCGCAGAAAATGACAGAAAAGGCTAATGCGAGTTCCATCATGATGGCGCTGATGAAAGGCCGGGTGTCGGGCCCGATTGTTCCAAATTCACTCTGTATTTCGACCATTCAACGCTTTTGCATGGATACAGATACAGACACAAAGCTACGACTATCCTACAAGAGCTATGCTGCTCCTAAGCTCTGAAAGGTGACAATTAGACCGCATATATGAAGGATAGACGTTGGATAAAAGTCAACTAACTGACACTCACTATTATATCAGTTAACACTTCATCAACTGTGGAAGCTTTTCGTCGTTTGCTAGACGAGAGACATTCGGAGGGTAAGTTATCAGCGGTGTGGAGAACTTGGCTGTTACGGGAGATGTACTCGGGGAGTTGTGGTCATCCAGGACGATATTGGAACGACCGGACTGAATGCCCGATTCAAGTTCACCATTGGCAGCATCAGATTTTGAATCCAGGTTCTGCCATCTGGATTTATGATAGAGTGGTCCTGCTGCTCCTCCCTTGATTCTATTCCTCCAATGACGAGGAGAACGCTTGTTGCGATAACGCAGTAGGAGGGCGGCTGCAATAACAGCCACCATGATCGCAGCCACGACTCCACCAGCAATAGCACCTCCATGACTGGAAGAGGAGGTAGCACTGGATTCGGCTGTGATACTAGGGAGGCCTAATCCAGGAGTGCTGAGTGTGAACACGTCAGAGCTCAAACTTCCAGACTGCAGTCCTGGACTTTCCAAAGGCAACATTGTTACTGAGCCAGTAACAGAGACTGCCTCGGGCCCGGGAGTCGTCGTAGCTTGCAAGCCAGGCGTCTCAGCTGGGAGATCTGTCACTGATCCATCGATAGAAATGGCTGAGGCCTGGCGAGCAAAAATGCCAGCTTTACCAGCTCTCACAGACATCGATATCGCAAAGCTGAGAACTGAGCAGGATTCAGGAGGTTTTAGGCCGTATATTATATACGAAGATAAGGTAACCATGTGCTGAACATAGCATGAGAATCTATGATTGTACTAACTTGCCTATCTTCCTTTCTTCTGGCAGGTCATATGAATCACCTACATGGTGAGGATATGCAGACCTCGCATCTACGAAATAAACCACCAGACAGTCCAGCCAGCATACTCGAAGCTATAGAAACACCGACCATCTCCGCCAGCATTTGGCGTTATCGCCTGCCTAAAACTAGACCGGTAGCATAATCAGGGGAAACTGATTCGTCTTCCCATGACTCTACCGCCTGCTCCACCTCTCTTTCAACGGGCCGGTATTTAGTTCCCCTCATTCCCAATCTTCTTAGCAACGTCATCGCCATCGCCATCCCAATAGCGTAAACACATCGGCTTTTCTCAAGCCAACCTGGGCGCAGGGAACGACCGTATGGTCTGGAAAAGCGGACGGGGTACGCCTGGAGGAGGAGGAACGCCCAAGGAGTTCTGGTCCTAACAGTGTACGTGCCATCGCACAATTATAATCAATAGTATTTTGGAGACGATCTGAGACCGCTTCGAGTAATCTCATAGTGGGGGGCGTGAATATTTTATCTTCAAGTTCTTCATCGTCGAGGAAGGGGTGAATGGTGGCATATAGTAGGAATTAGTCCGCGACGACAAGATTAACAAAGTGCTCTGCCAAGAAGCCAGAGCGACGCCTAAATAGCATCCAATATAGCGCCACACAGCAAGATACGCGTCTTCCTCTTGTCAATTTGCCTTGAGACCGAGTTGGCGTAGAGACCAAAGTGGTACAACGGAGAAGGACGCGAGCCTATGTCATGATGGTAAGACATGATTATTGAATGGTTACCTACGTTCCGTTCATGTCCTCTTGATTTATTGGAATACCATTTGTTTCGTTGTATTGAGGGTCTCTGCGAACGCGGGCTCGAGCTACTCCGTGTGACATGAGTACTCGGATGATTGAATTCCATCCATCGCCTCCGGGTAGTAGATAGTGTGAACCTGAGATCGGAATTATACAGCGCATTACTTCTAGAACGAACCGAAAAGTTTCTAACAAGTCGTCTGAATATTCTATCTTTTGAACTAGTATTTGAGGGAACTATAAAGGCACATTGTCTAAGGTTTACACTATACGTGGACTGGAGATAACGCAAATTCATGAGAGTGGTGATTCTCACCTTGCGAAGCTTCCTGCTAAGCTATATATAACAGTGCTTGTATGATTCAAACGGAATAATCAATGAAAAATGACCGAGCTATCTCTACCTGCGTTGCTGATGCTCTGATATTTTTCGATGGATATTCGTGAATTGCTTCTCAAAACTGTCGAACAGGGAATGAAGTGTGTGTGTCTTCGCCACTCAGTACGGACGACTCTAATCGCTGTGGTAAGTCCACCCCAGGATACATTCGGCCGGGGAAAAGCTCCTGTATCGCTTCGTCACACAAGGGATCTCCTTCAGTTCTCCATCTAAAGCAATGTGAGCTTTGATTTCAGATTTGACACCCATTAAACTTGCCTCAAAGCTGTCTCGCGGTGTACGCAATACTTGTTCCACGTTGCTATTTGACCAAAGATCTGGAATGTATCCCCGTTTGCAAGGGAAAGTGTGTCGGTTGAACAGGAGATAATTGTCACCTTGGTCATGAAGGGGACAAGAGTTGAAGAAATTGAACGATCATTGTTACTTATACGATAGGATTAGGAAAGCTTGGGTTCGGGTTGAAAGCTGAATGCATTGATAAGGATTCGTGTAAAATCTTATCGTCTTCCGTGGCGGCGATGATGCTTGGAGTCGATTATGTCCGGTTCAAATTTAGAATTGACGGCGAAGAAAGAATGCAGAACCCAATGCATGAAGAAATAGAACGACCAAAAGGATTAGTTAACTGTCAACACAACTCGCAAGTCTGATTATCTTGGATTGAGATGGAGACTAATCTAGCGAGGGTCCCTCAAGTTGTCCAGCTTGGGCTTGAAGCTTGAAGGCCTTGACTGAGCTTGATATAATCCGCTTTGACATGTCACATCGCGACGTGGCGCGGCAGGCACTGTCTTCGCCTAGATAGCCGAAAAAGGCGAGTTAGCAACCTAATTAGGAAGCATTCGCGTTCCTCTCCAATTCTTTTGCGAAAATGGAAATCGGTATTTCTTTCGAAATCCTCCCACCACAGCTACCTACTAATAAACATCGCTCATGCTATCACAAAATTTCTTTTCTATCCTCATCGCTCTAAAATTCATTCCAACAGCTTTGTCCCAATCGTATACACAAAACGCTCACTTCAAAGGCAGAGATTTTCTCGGAGCATTCAACTGGGAGACATTTGACGATCCTACACATGGGCGAGTCAACTTCGTAGACCAAGGGACCGCTCTGAACACAAACCTTTCCTATGGTGTAGTATAACATTTATTGGCTCTTTCACAATACTCACTACAACTCAACAATTATAGCTGATAGCGACGTGTTTATTATGCGAGCAGATTACCACCAAATAGTTCCATCCTACGCCCGCGGCCGTGACAGTATTCGTATCACCTCGCACGATGCCTGGGGAGACTCTCTTTTAATTCTTGACCTTGCCCATATGCCTGAAGGATGTGCGACATGGCCTGCTTACTGGACGATTAGCAAAAACGGGCCGTGGCCACAAGGCGGAGAAATTGATATCATCGAGGGTACGTGTACGAAAGATTTCAAGCTCCATATAGACAATAAACCGTGGGCCACATAGGAGTGAACCTCAATAGCAATAATCTTGCTTCACTTCACACTACCACGAACTGCACCATGCCCCAAGCACGGAACCAATCCGGGTGTGTCTTTCCTGTCCTTCTATATAGCCTGTAAAATAACCTGAGCGAGCATTCAGACAAGTGATTTCCACAAACTGCGACACAGCGGTCAACTATAATCAGGGCTGTGGGGTCGCTTCAACAACTCCCAACTCGTACGGTTCAGGATTCAACAACAACGGTGGAGGATGGATTGCTACCTGGAGGTCTCCAAATGCAATCTCCCATTGGTTCTGGCCTCGAAATGCACCCAACGTGCCAGATGAGATTCGCCAGGGTGATTGTGGTGTAATCACTCCTGGAGATAATTGGGGCATGCCAGACGCGACCTTTGTCTGGTCGCAGTGTGACTACAATTCTCACTTTGATCCTCATCAAATAATATTTGACTTGACTCTTTGTGTCAGTACATATCTGCGCATCCAAGTTGGGCATTTACTGATATTGAAGTAGGGCGATTGGGCGGGGAATGCGTTCCCTACCGCCGGATGTGGACCGGGAAACTGCCAGGATTGTATGTCTTGCGTTTTTGAATTCAATGTGCTTGTGCTGATATTCTGGCTGTTCAGTCGTTGATAACAATCCGGATGCCTTTCAAAATGCCTTCTGGGAAATCAATTCGCTGACTATCTACACACCTCCATCGTGATTCGGGTTTCGAGAAGAATGGAATTCTTTGAGCCATGGCCACTATCTAATTTTATCGGTATTTGACAATGTATCTCCTGTGCATGACTTTAGACAGACACTATTAACTGAGTTTGTTGCGTCCCCTAGTGCTTGTAGCGTGCTTCTTTCTTTACGACTCGTGAGCTGTAAAAACGACAGCCGGACGCCTCAGTTTTGTAGGTTCATTGTACCATGAACTCTGACCAATATTCGTCGTGTCGATTGGCTAATCCACCCAAATAAATACACATCCTCGGCGGTCGGTTGTTCACTCCTCGTTGATCGTTCGTTTGACTTGTGAAAGCGGCAACAGTGACAGCGTTCCGAGAGTTATTCCCAAGATTTAGCTTTTCGAAGGCGATTGTTCCATCACAATGGTCACTGGGTCCTTCAGAAGTCAAGACTGGGTTTCATCTCTCACCGTCTCCCACCTTCGAATTACTGCCAGTCTTATGACATCGTCGCGTTCCCAGAACGAATCCCGAATCGATATATAAAGTGCCACTCAAAAGGTCGTTTGCATCTCATTCTAACCATGCTTCGATTCTGGCGCTTCCTGCTCATCGCTTTCTGCTGCCTGTCGTTCGGTAGTTCCACTGGTAGAATCCTGGAAAAAAGAGATGACAATCTTCCTGCACGGGTACCCTACGTCTTTCCTCCCCCGGGAACTGATCCGGTACGTCACTATAAATTTCTTCATATCTGACTTGAACTCAATCTCAATCCAGATAGCAGACGCCATTCGGGCGAGGCGGACAAATGGCACGCTTTTGGACCTAGACGGTGTCCTGTACGTCTGTCAGACCGCTCAGGATAGATACGGTCGTCATTCCATTCTATAGACTGAATGCTCCCCTCATTGCCCAAGGAGAGGATATCTTATTCGGTGTCATTCGAGACAATAATACTTTGCCACCTGCAATGCGAGAGCTTTTCGTGAGTCGCGGTGTTTTTTTTTAAAGCTGGATCTTGGCTGGACATACATTCCCCTCTCATTAGATATTGCGTATCGCAGTTCTCAATAACGCCGCTTATGAATGGTAATGCACTGAGCTTGAATGCCTATGGCATCTAATAATTGATCTAGGCTTCAGCACGAATCTGTTGGGCGTATGGCAGGCCTAACCACGGAGCAGCTTTTGGCTATTCGACTAGCCCCACCTTTCTTCGCATCGCAAGGTGTGAACTTGACCTCAATCCTTGGCCCCGACCTTGTTGCGGCTATGACATTCACTGACTGGATCACGAAAAACGTTCATGTACCTGACGATGTGTTCAACGCGCTGAGGCCGTTCCTCAACGACTCGCAGCTTGTGGAAGCAACTGCGACAGCTGCTGGATATAGTTTCATCAGCAGGTTCGTTGTTGCTTTGAATGTAGATGCAAAGATGGACGTGCCTGTTCCGATTCCTTCATAACTGCACACTTTACTGTATCATACCTGTCGAATTACTTCAGAAATGCAGCGAGCAATCTACAAATAGGATCTCCTCTAAATTCATCCATTGCCGTCAGTAGATTACATCACTTTTCCCACGTTAGTTGATCGTCCGTCCAACAGCAAACAACCTCTTTACTTTGTTCAATCATCGCTCACTTTCTGGGCTGGTAGAACTGTTGCGGACTTTACGCAGACAGAACTCAACCACATGGACGGTATGTATCTCATGACATTGACGTCTATGGCTCGGAGCAGCGAACAGAGAGCTTACGCCACGAATCAACGCGAATATGAACTTGCAATCGTGATGCTTGTTTTAGTCTGAACTGGTCGCATGATTCTTCACAAAGCCCCGCTGTATGGCAGCTCTATTATCAGAATGGCTTAGCTGCCCTGTTCCATTCCTTGACCATCCTTTTGTCGGTTGCTCGGTCTGAAACGGATTCCATATTCTAGGATCTCATCCTCTCTATCAAGACAGCACTGGTATTCTCAATCTATTTTAATACCCAAGCACCTTCCGAACTCACCTGCTTTATGAATATCAGATTATGCTTGCTTCGGTGGAGCATCGCGATGTCAGTGCACTGGTTCTTCGTGAATTGGCAAGGGTCACGATGTTCAGAGGCTCACCTAAACACTGTATACTCTAGGCTCAACGCAGAACGAAAAATGCCGTCATGGACTTTTCTCATCACTGCCAAACAGTCAAGCTCAAGTATATAATGCTTCTCCTTCGAAGGGAAGGTCCATTACGATTGTCCTCACTCATCGGTCCCTCATCATGACATTCCTCACCTTGAGTTTTGCTGCTTTGCTGGCGTATATTTCCTTACCGTTCAAACCTTTAACAACTGTGGCTTTGGACAACGGGATTGGAAAACTTCCATGTAAGCTTTGTAAACATGAAAATCATCGGTATGCACTAACTTTCCTTGTTTCAGTCATGGGATATAACAGTAGGTTCTTAGCCTCGTACGAAACGCAATGCATGAATCTCATCTAGCTGAACTCTTCATTGACAGCCTGGAACGCATATCATGTAAGTTCACCGTTGGAATCCAAGGCATGGTGCTGATTACATCACTGCTAGTGTGATATCGACGAAGATCTGATTCTTCAAACTGCACAGCTAATGAAGTCCCTCGGGCTTGCGGTAAGAGTTGTCATGCTGGAATATAAATCCGAATTGAATTGGAGAGACGTCAGGACCTTGGGTATGAGCACATGAACATCGATGATTGCTGGGCGGAGAAAAATCGCAGTGTTTCTGGAGATTTGGTCGCCAGTTTGTTGAATACTGTCGCACTGTTTCTCGCTGTAGCTCATCTGTTTTCTGACTAGACGCTACACGTTTTCCTTCGGGATTCAACAATTTAACGAGCCAAATACACGATTTGGGATTGTGAGTCTTCTATTGGCTCCTATAGAACTAAACTGCAGCTGATTTTTGCGATCGCTAGGAAAGCCGGTATTGTAAGTAATTTCTAAGCGTCAGTACCAAGAATAATGATGAACGACAATGATAGTATAGTGATTCCGGGTGGTTCACTTGCCAGCTGTACCCAGGGTCTTATCTGAACGAGGCAAGGCGAGTTTGCTGTTCACTTACTCACCTCAGTGGTTTGTGCTCATTTTGAGCTAGAGATGCGGAACAATTCCAGAACTGGGGTTTTGATCTTTTGAAGTAAGTGAGTCATCCTTAAGATTAAGTCTCAACCGCTTACATTGGTCCCAAGGTATGATAACTGCGCGGGTAGGTGTTTCAACCGTCTAGCCCAAATTAAATACACTTCAACCAAACTATCAGTGCCATTTGATGAAATCATTGATCTTGGAATGGTTGGCAGTAAGTTCACGGACCAGTTGGAGTTTTTCACTTTTTGAATTCTGCGTCCAGAGTATACTCGTATGGCGGATGCTATTGCGAATTTGTCTGCAACAACGGGTGAGCCTCCTTTGCTTTACTCGTTATGCCAATGGGGAAGGGTGAGTGTCTATAACGAATAGTAAAGTCACTGACTCCTGATCTCGGACCTTGCAGGAACAACCGTGGCTTTGGGCCAGGAAGCTCGGACAAACTTGGAGAGTAAGACTATCTGTCGCCCTTGGACGCCACAGAAATTAAATCTTAGAATGGTAACAGACCACTGATGACATTGACGCCGACTGGGAACACCTTGCTAGTATAATCAACCAGTGAGGTTATTCTTCGCTTCGTCGAAGTTTACTCATGGCTTTATCATCTGTAGAAATTCATTCATCACCTGGGCTTCTGATTTCTATGGTCACAATGATATGGACATCGTAAGTACACCACTCAACTAGCATCAGAACGGCTGCTCATCTTCATCTTTACTTCTCCTAGCTCGAAGTGTAATGAACTTCAATCGCATCTATTCATTCTATACTTACCAACATTTATTGGCGCGCAGGGGAAATGGTAATCTCACATTTGACGAAGCCAAGTCTCACTTCACTGCGTGGAGCTTGATGAAATCGCCTCTGCTGATAGTGGGTCCTATTCATGTACTTCCTCACGATGCTGACTCTTTATAGGGAACGGATGTGAGTACCTGATGACTAGTGAATGTCCAGTCTATGAACTCAGCTTGCTGAAGCTCACCGCTGTTACAAATGAAACCCTTGAGGTTCTGATGAACCCGGAGATCATAGCAATCAACCAGGATCCTGTAGTCGGTACCTCTATATCTCCTTTCCGATGGGGAATCAACGTATGTGAATACAGACTTCAACATTCTAATGTTTGACGCATTGTTGATAGCCGGACTGGACTTTCAATGCTACTCATCCCGCACAATACTGGAGCGGCGAGAGCCAGAATGGGACCATATTCATGCTGGTGAATGCGTTCCGAACTTTGATAGGATGTGTCGCATAGACTAACCTACAAACGTAGCTCAATGTCCTGGACGAATCCGCTGATATGTTCTTTAATCTGACGGAATCTCCATGGATCAACGCAGGAAGACAATATTCTGTCCGAGTATGCTTTGGTTGTTCAAGAGTATCCGGACTGTTCAACTGATCTCTTTTATCTAACTCAGGATCTCTGGACTCATACGAACAATGGTACCGCTGTTCGCAATTTTACTGCCAACGCTGTTCCAGCCCATGGAGTGGTCGTCTTATTGGTGCAAGATGCGGGCCCGGAACCTGCTGGAACCCAACCTCCTTGCGCTCGTCCTGAGTGGTGCATTGATCAGAACGGCACTTTGGTTCAATAGTGGAAGCTTTTGGTCATAAGCAGGACATGAATGAACTTCTCGCACTCATGATTGAACTTTCGCATAAGCTGTATCATATACTGTACAAAGATACAAGTAACAAATGAAATTTCGAAGGAAAGAGGGAAGGGGTGTTTATTACACGGCCGGACCCTCGACAGAAGCGCTGAAGTATCCACGACGTGAACACAAGTTATCCTCATTGCCCAAGGAGATCGTACATTGGATTTATCGATGGATGGACGACCTGTCAATACTTGGGGATACGAAGCCTTTTAATTCGTCAACGTACGGAGCAGATTGATACAAACAACTAAGTTATACAAGACAAAAAAGAACACAGCTCAAATAGCGGAAGATGCGGAAGATAATACGACGTAACGACAGACATCACCAAAAGGTCCGTAACCAAAATCAAGTTTTGCGATAAATGAAGTCTATAAATCAGGACCACAAAATGAAAGACATATAACTAATCTTGCAATGCCTATTACAATCCAAAGGAGGATGCAATGGATCGGGCCACAGAAGGTGCTCGGGAAGGTGCTGCAGAAAGGGCAACTGATGGAGCGACGGAGGTCATTCTTGATGGAGCGTGTTGTTGAACTTGAAGCTCCCATAGCTTGTCCTTGGCACGAGCCTCGATGTTTTCGAAAGGAGCAGCTTGGTTGACTGAAATACAGTCCCGAGTACTGAGCACAAGCAGTTCAAAGAAGAACGATGCAGCAGCACGTCGAGATGCCTATTCAAAGGACCGTCAGTAAGCAAGTAGCACTCGATTTTTAGATGTTTCACCGACCTTGTCCGCCATTTTTTTGAAACTAAGCACTTTCTCCTCAGCATCACCCTCTATTGGTCGGAGTTCTTTTCGAACAACCGAGATAGCCTTGAGAGTGTTCCTACTGTAACTCTCAACTGCCTGGACATCCTTCTCATTGCCAGTGGCTTGCGTCTGGGTCTGAACATCGAATGCAGAGATAGGGCACGCTGCGTTCGCATAGTTTTCTTCTCCCTCTTCAGGAAAAACTCCGTCCGCAGCAGGAGTCGATAATCTACTGAGTACGGAGGGAGCCGCTGACTTTGATCTCGCCCGGTCCAAATCTACGTTGGCGGGATCGAACTGGGGAACATCCAACTGGAAATCATCTATGAGTCCTGATTGGTCAGGGAAATCCAGTGCATCAGGTCCCATGCTTCTTCTTCCGAGAATATCGCTTGCAGGTGCAACGCTATCCGCCCGACGACCTACCTCGACCTCTTGATCTTCAGCAGCGTTATCTAGACGCTGACGTTTGTTGCCACCCTTACCACCGGGAGGGGTCCCCCGTCGCTTGTTTCCGGTAGTATTGAGGGGATGCATGAAAAGTTCTGCAAGTTCGGGAGCCAGCCCAGGCGGTGCAGCACAAAAGAAAGTCCCTTCCGGCGTGACCTTGGTAGGCAGAAAGTGGGAGATGGGATCGTTATGAACCTCGAGTAGACGCATGACAACAGCAGAGCGGGGGAGAAAATGCGGTTCAGTCAGGATATCACTGAGATCGCGGTTGTTTTGAACTTCTCTGCCTCTTCCAACTTTAGCACCAGGCCCATCTTTGAGCTCCGTGACTGTGTCGATTATTTGTTTCTTCTCTTTGAGCTTGCGTTTGATCTTCGACACTGTAGGCGTAGCCTCTGCGTTTTCAGTAATGCCGACATCAGGCGGAGGCGTTGCAGGCACGGAGCTGAGAGGTGAGGCTGTTCAAGAAAAACATGAGGATAACGCAAATGACTTAGATGAACTAGACGCACATGCTCTAGAGGAAGCTCGCGTTTGACCAGGAGTTTTGTCAATGTCCATTGGTATTGGATCAAATCCTACACCAAGAGCCTCTAGATCAACTCCTCCAAAATCAGGGATATCAAGATTCATGTCTGCTCCGAAGGGGTGTTCTGAAAGTTCCCTAGTCCTACTCCTACGCGAGAGAATGTCGAAACTCCCGTCTACATCCATAAAGTGGTCACCGATAGAATCACGGTGTGATGCAGCATCCCTTCCAACACCAACACTCCCATCCACGCTCATGGACTCGTCCGCACCCTTCTCACTCTCAATAGGGGCATCTCCAAAGTCGAGCCCAAGGTCAAGAAAGTCTTGAGAGCCTATCCCATCTGTAGGTCCAAGGTCAAATTGATCATTGTCGAAATCAAGTGGTTCAAAGGTATCGGTCGGAGGAAGTGTGATATCATCAATGCGTGCTTGATGGTGTCCATGAGTGGGCGCAGGTCTGTCTTCATCAAAATCTTGAAGCCTGTTGTAGTGACGTTAGGGGCAGACTGAGGATAGAGTAAAAATCGTCCAACCAATCGTCGTCAGGCATCATATCGAAGTCGAAAGCGTTTGCTTGAATGGTAATTGCATTCTTGTTCGCCACAAGTTGCTCTTCGGCCATGTCAACGATACCACGACTAAAAGCCTGCAAAAACACAGTAAGGATAGGCGAGAAAGACAGCAAGGTGTATGGCTCTCACCATCTTGATCTTGGACATGGCTTCATTACAGTCGTCAAGGAGGTACTTTGCTTTCCGACTGTAAATGCGGACCACCCCAAGTAATAGTTGCCCGCTCAGTCGTAATGCCATGACTTCAATTTCTTGATGTATAATAGCCTCTGCGGAGAGGTCATAGATGGTCGTAACGGAGGAAAATTACGACTTACCGACTGATTCTTCGATATCAGTCTGTAATGTCTGGGTCTTGGATAATTTGCGTTCCATGTGAGCTGCAAGCCATACTTTCCCAAGAGGCCCGCGACGCGACAGAATGGCTTCTGAGTAAAACTAGAAGAAATTGAGCAGAGTTACTACGCAGATAAGTCAGAAATTACCATGGCGAGGAAGAGAAGAGATTATAGGGTGTCGCGGTGGTCACAAGAGAGGAAAGACGCGCCTGCACTGCCACCGTGACCAACACAAAAATACATCACATGACTTCTGCTCAGGCTAAAATTACCTAATCCTTCCCAAACGGCGGCATGCTTAGATCTTCTCGCTCGTCCGTTCAGCGCGTCTCGTCGCGAATTACTCGTTGCATACAAAGCAAACCAACTAGTATGGATCAAGCCAACTGTAGCCGTGGCTTTTGTATCTGATAATTGCGCTATAGCTTCCTACACTCGCGCTTTCTCCTCTCTTGTCAACGACACTACTACTGAACAATTTCAATATCCACCAATAGGCGGTGGTTCTGCCGACGCACTACGCAGCAAACCCTTTCAATTTGATAGCACCTCTAATGTCGAATTCCAGAAAACAAGGGATGGAAGTAATCTAGCTAGAGCCAATGCTCAACTTGCCAGTGCGGCGACTAGAGGAGACTCTCAACGTGCCTTGGAGGTAGTAGCCGACATGAAGTTGCGGGGGACTAAACCAGACTTGGACACATACAATCTCCTCCTTCGCTCAATATCTGGGAATGTACGTAGCGCCGATGCGTGGGCTATTTTTGAGGACATGAAATCATACGGGATAAAACCAGATGTAAAGACATTTAATGCTCTCATAGTGGTCGGTCAAAACACATTCCGTATTTTCTTTCGTTCACTCCTACCTTTTTAGGCACACCAACATAGAAACTCATCATACTTATGGCCAATCATCAGAGCGATGGAGGAGATGGGAGTCGAGCCTAATGCCGCTACTTACAGTCTCATCATCACTTATTTCGCCTCTGCAAAGAACATTGAGGCCGCACTCCGATATTTTCATGCTATGAAACGCAAAGGGATTGAACCTGAACTTCGCACCCTGCAACTGATCGTCCAAGCTGCCGCAGACTCAGGCCATGCAAGATTGGCGTTGGATGTATTGAACGCTTTTGAGTCGGATTCCGTGCGCAGACTAGAATCGGATGTTTGGATAAACTGTTTGACTGCTTCTGCGAGTTGTCTCTGGGTAAGTATTGCGACTGTGTTGATCATATAGCTGCCACTAAGCCACTTGGTGTTCCAGAAAGACGGCGTTATTGAATGCTGGAAATATGTCGTTCAAGAACTCAATCTGAGTCCAGGTGAAGGTCTCTGTATGGCCGTTCTTCACACCGCTGCTCGCCACGGCCTACCTGATTTAGCTACGGACGTCTTTCGAGTGCTCAGACTGACAGGCGTGCCATTACAGGAGCGTCATGTTGCGCCTCTTATTGAAGCCTTCTGCAGAGCTGGCCAGGTCAAAGAGGCGTTTATGACGGTAGACATCATGCAAGAGACCATCCCTATACTACCTTCGACTCTTCTTCCCATCCTCGACCATGTTAAAAAGAATATAGACACCTTTGATTCTACCTGGGCTCTCATGGATGAAATCCACAAGGAGAGGCCGTTACAACTCTCATCCCTTAACATTATCGTCAGAGCTGCCATTGCTTTGGGAGATCTGCAGCGTGCAGTGGGCGCGTACAAGAGTTTCCCAGATTACAACATCAAAGCAGATCGAGATACATTCCATCTTCTTCTCGAAGGAACCGTCGCCGCTCGCCACCAAGCGCTGGGAGATCGAATATTACAGGATATGAAAGAAGCACAGATCATTTTCGACTCACGCACATACGAGCTTATGATCGACCTGGCCATAACGCAAGAGACGTACGAAGAGGCATTCCAGTATCTTGAGGAAATGAAGGCTGCAGGCTTCAAACCTGTGGCGTCCACATATAAAGCTCTGGTAAATAGGTGTGCCCTCGAAGGAGACCCTCGATACACTATTGCTTTAGAGGAAATGGAGGAAATGGGTTATGAAGTAGATTCCGAATTCCTTGGCAAGGCAAAAGATGCATTCTCACTGAAAAGTGACGAGTTCACCGCCCAGTTAGAGGAATTGGAGAATTCAGGAGAGGCACGTTAGAGATTTGAGGGATGGAGAGCAACTAAATATCTACTGTGCTGTAACGTCACTTCTAATTCGGGCGCTTATATTATTTACCTTGTAAGCGTCCATGTCGCTGCTCAGCAGTTTGAGCTAATTGATGCAATCTCATACTACAATAAGTAACAAATGAAGTCATTTACCGACATTTTTCGAAAACTTCCTTCCTCGCTTCTGCTCAGCCCATTCCAGTCCTACTTTTTGGACCCACAGAAAAGAATCACATTTCTCCGGAACCGAGCTGATTTTTTACTATATTTTCTGAACTCGACTCATAAGTTGATCTACACTAATCGCAACATGTCTACTCACCTTTCCCCGCCTTTGGGCAAGCCTTTACACGACAGTCACTATAAAATCCTCAGAAAGCTCGGAAAGGGCGAGATGGCGACGACCTGGCTTGTCCGTGACGCAGGCCGCCCAAGGTTTTGAATCTTCAGACCAGCTATCTTCTAATCTCTACGGACTTCAGCAGGAGGCTAGGGACACCAGCGTTAAGTCTTTTCTTCTCAATCGAGCTATCCCCACTTAAACTGCTTCCCAGACTTTTGAGCTACTCATAGTAGATGTTTATTCGATCACGAAGGTGAGAAATCAGACTGGGGCTTTGAAGACGATTATCCAATCTCAAAACACAACTTAGACTCATTGACTGCAAAAGGTTAGTCGTGAACGGTTGTCAAACAATATGTGTGAATGACCGAGTACTCGCACTTATTACTATACTAGGTTTAATATCAGATTCATAGTACGAACGCAACATTTCGGTTGCGAACACTAACAACGCAAAACGGACTAACTCCGCAACGAAAAATGACCGTCCGGTTGCTAATAAGCTTTACTCAGATCAAGGCAAACAAAAGTCTACCGTTAGCTTGCGTTCTTCCGAGGACCATGCTGAAGTTGTCGGACGACGGACACTGACAGAAATCATGGGTCCCTGTACTTAGGGGCTGCACTCAATATATTGTTACGGTGAGAAGGTTTACGCCTCGATGTTGAACAAGGCTTTATACATGAGCTTGGATTCGTGAAGGCTACCAAGTGGAGACCGATGTATATGTGTACATGATTCCCAGCATTATCTACATGCGCCCTTGGAACGCCTTTCAGCGACCCGTGGGGATGTGTGCAGTTTGGAGCTTATACTGGCCCCGTTGTAAGGAAACAGTGATGTGCTCTGCTTCTCGAGGATCAGAGCCTCCCACATGGGCGCCATGGCTAAACACATTCATGTTAGCATTTCAGGACTACAGTCAAGCTTATCGGCTCCTACCGAATACGGGCTATATTAGTGCCCACAGGTACTAGTAGCTGATGTGTGTAGAGATACTCCAGGACTTTTGCTTCGTGGAATTTCTTGAGATCAATGTTCCCAAAGTCTGCAGCTACAAACCGGGCAATGTCCTGTAGAGCAGCGACGGTCCATTTGATAACAATGCTCATGCTGGTAGAGGGATGCTGTAGAGGAACGCATATTTCAGTTTATAGCCGGTAAGAGATGTTAGACACCGCACGCCTTACATGTTTGGCGACGTTGTGGCAGTCAGTTGTAGGTGGTGAATTATGAAGCTGAGCGGAATATGGATGCATTTATAGCAAGAATTTCGCCCAGAATAAAATTATTCGATAATTGTAGATTGCACCGAAAAAAATAGAAAGCTGATAAAATCATTTCCCGACTGTTGGATGTGGTAATCGCCCCCTTAAATCTGCACCCACAAATAGACATGAGTTTATCAGCCTTGCGATTCTTTTGAAGCAGTTCACGATTGTCAAAAAACACGGAGTATTGGTTAGCTGAACAACAATTGGGCGATGATTTTGAATATCAGTCTTCTATACTTAGTCGTGCGCTATGAACGCGAGTTTTGGCTAATCTTGATTTGATCTTGATCCAAAAAATTCAACAGACAGCTGTGTTTTGAAAATTGTAGGTCGCACCGAAAAAATCTACAAGCATTCCCGGGCATTCAGACAAATGTAGTGTTATCTCCTTCAATCTGCACCCACAATAGTCATGAGTGCGGTCTTATCAGCCTTGTACTTGTCGAATTGAAGGCACGGGGTGTTGATCAGCCATCTACTGAACAACAAGTGGGCGTTAACTTTGAAAGTCAGCCTCAATACTTAGAGTTTCGGTTAACTGAGCATCATCACCGTGACGCTTCACAGCCTACAAGATACATTACACTGTACAGAGAATATCATTCTAGCCTTTGCCCATGCAGACTCTAATACATGCTCATTAACAAATTTATTTGCCTCGATTTTCTAGGGAATTGGCCTGCTAAATGAAGTTCACCATACAACACCACTAAAAGCTGGAATGGTAACTAGCCCTTCGAGTGCAGGGTATTGTGGGTCCATCTGTTACATGTGAACTATAGGCACCCTTAATTGTGTAGAGTGTCCACACATGACAGTCTATTGATTTGATCAAGGGTTTTTCCTGGAACAAACCCTGTTGAAATACTGGGGGCCAGAACGGTTTGGCGACGACTGAACAAGAGAACTTCAAGTCGGCGGGATGTCTTCGAGGTGCTCAATACAAGAGCAACGGGGGAAGAAAGGGCAGAAACTGTTCTCGTTTCGGGTCTACATACTCAGTAGTATATAAAATAACTTGAACTTATAGATAAAGGCATTTCATAACCAAACCTTATATGAACAGGAAAAAGGGCGCTGTGACTGGAACAACCTGGGCCATCCTTGACTTGACACAGACATTGCAACTAAGAAAGATTGCTATCCATTACCCTTATTTTTGGACCTCCTCAATGCTCCAAAATGAGTGGATATCTATACCAATTCCAAACTCAACCTCACACATGTGTACCATCTTGTTTGGATTGCAGAAGGAGATGAAAGGAAGACAACATTCCACACACAATATGGTTCCTTTGAGTGGCGCATGATGCCCTTCGGGCTGACCAATGCCCCCATGGCTTTTCAATGGTTTGTTAACGACATCTTTGCAGACATAGTAAGTACTCAATGTCTGCGTCATTGCTTACCTTGATGACATCCTCATCTACTTGGACAACCTGCAACAACACTTGGAACCCATACGCAAAGTCTTACAATGACTCCGAGCACACAATCTCTTCTGAAATGCGAGTTTGGAGTTGATGGGACAGTCAAATACCTTGGTTATATCTTATCACCTGAAGGTCTCACAATGGTGGCCAACAAAATCAAAGCAATCATGGATGACAGAGAGTATATATAAGTATATATGTACAGAAAGGAATCAGGAGGAAGAAAGCTAGATAATATGGGTACATTGAGGACAATGAGATCACACTGAGTAAAGCCAGAGGAAGAGGAGAACAAGAACAAGACATAGTAAGTGAAACCTAGAATGTGAGGGATGTATTGTTACAACAGACTGTGATGACTGACACCACAACATGCCACAACATCAGCAAAACCTGGGTTTTGCTCCCAGAGCTGATAGCACAAAAGGACGCCATTTATACTTGACAGAGCTGTAGATGTCTGGACAGCGCCAACTTAATTCTCAACAGCTCTTGACAGTGCTATACAGCACCAATTTAGTACTGTACAGGGTCAGTTCAATATGTTCAATTCAGTACTGTATATTGAACTCATGGCATTGAAACAATTCCACAGCTTGATGTCAATATCGCAAGGCGCGCTCAGAGACTAGCACATTTGAATTGGTGGTTGCTGCCACGTTAGGTTCAGGGAACGTAGCGTGGGCAAGGAGTTTTGTTGGTGAGTAGCTTGAGGGATTCTCTCGAGTGACGATCGTAAGTCGTAGTTATGATTCGCAGGAAAGAAGCCTAATCTACGTG
>MU790834.1:0-28576 GCA_027886635.1 Lentinula boryana | reverse complement strand
GATCATTTCAGTAATTCTTTTCTGTTTGACTGCCTGGCGGAAAACAACAAGGGCTTCGTCTGGAGCCTCCGGTATTCTCCTTGCTCATGCACACCACCAAAAGGGTTGAATGCGTATATCAACTACATCTCTTACGAATGAATCACGAAAAGTTTCTCAGACGGAAGCGCATTAAAAATCAATCTTGAACTCCAAAACCAGTTGCCTTCAAAAATCGCGATAAACGATTGCTGGGATGTTCTGTGAGAACGATGACATTAGCCATCAACAATTGAAATGCTTGTTTGTAGGCTTCTATTAGCACCGGGATCTAGGATCCGGGAGCCTCTTGGCAAACTAAATGTTCCCAACAAAATGAGCCCGTCACAGTTTTCAATTATGAAGCCAAGAAAGTGTGTGAGTGTGCAGAATCTCAAGAGGGTTCTTCTACTGTAGCTCAATGCTTCCTGCCCCCTCGAGGATTCGATTTTTTCGGACTATCCACTTCATCCAGGAAGCCACCAATTTCCAAAGCGTTTCGCGCTGCCTGATTGATATGTTTGAATCTATCGGGACCAAGATGTATGCCGCCAAAATAACGCGTTACGATGACCAAGACGTTATTGAGTTCCTGAGAATAACCATCATGAAGTTGCCAAGGAATGGCACGAAAACGACGAGAGTATAACGCGAAACCATGCAAACCTCACTTACAAGAATTTGTAGAAGATGTGATAATCGCCCACCAGCAGCAGTTTCACCGTCATCGTCATTGTCTACGGCGACTGGTTCATGAGATACACAATCGGAGAATTCGTCAGGGCATACCTTGGTGAACGATTTTGCCACCCTGACACCGCCATGCATTGATTGTGGGGTGTGCTGCTCGAGCTATCTGGCGATCTGACAAAAGGTAAGAAAGTATAAGTGGAACCTGGTGTGTCCGACACGATGCACATAGACGGAGGCAGAAACGGGAGTATGTGTTAGCTCCTCCGACTCGGAGTTTCATCTACACAGGAAAGAAGGAGTACCTACTTGAGATGGATCGGTGATGGAACAGGCTCGTCCAACAAAGGCACTTTTACGATCTATGATAGGTTCTGCTTCAAAAATTTCAATATTTGATGGCAAATTGATTGTTTCGAGCACGTTTGGGGTATGTGACAATTTCGGCTGTTCTAGGGCAGGATCTAGGGCGGTAGGTTGTCCAGCAATGAGAGCGTCTTCACGTAAAAGTTCTCCTGCCTTTTGTGCGCTCAGGTGATCCTCATACCATTGGACACAGCGATCTAGGACATTCTGCAGGCCGTCAAATACACACACGGCACCCTCGGTCCATTCGACTCCGTTAGTAGAGATGAATGTCCGAAGAACAGAACCAAAGAGAGAAGAATCTACACCAAAAGCTCCGATGTATCGGGAAAGGAGCTGAAGTTGAGGGGGCGATTCTGCAGGATATGTAGTCAACAGGGATATCAGTATCCTGATTGTTACATCGTTGTAAGGGGCTGGAAAGCTGGGAGAAATAGTTTATACGTTCTGCCCTTAGCGTAAGGCTAATCAAAACTTACTCTATTGCCACTTCGAAGCGAATTGTGTCATCTGTTGGAAATCCTTTCCATGAACGAATAGCCTCATCTCCATAGATCGACTTCAACACTAAGCAAAGTGTTTGAGAGGATATAAATCTGATGAGGTACGAGTTCTAACCCTCCAATTCTGAGCCAGCTACTTCACGCTCGGGGGTAGAAAGTAACTGTTCAATAAGTTCATCAACGCTTTCAAAGTTGCGAGGAGATGAAGGACGTGAAGAAACCATTATTTTATCGGATCATATTACGTGAATTTCACTGTCAATCCGAAATCAATTTATTTCCATATGGGGGAAGCATAGCCTGGTTGTAACTGACGATCCTTGACCTTCCTGTAAAACAAATTCTTCGTTCATTTATAAGCAAGCAGCCTGCAGCCTTTGACGACGACGAATTTCTCTTCCTTATTCTCATGAAGCGTCAGACCGACAATACACCCGGCACATCATCAGCCTCCTCCTCCGCTAGAGCTACAAAGCGGTCAAAATCTGTTCAGGCTTGTGCAAACTGTAGAAAGCACAAGACACGATGTGAGATCCTCGGTGCTGTAGACCAGGTAGTTGTTCGGTGTCACCGATGTAAAGTTCTCGACTTGGAGTGTTCGTATCAAGCGATGGACAGAAGTTTATTTGAGGTCGCTCGTAGTACAACGTCTACTAGTAAAGGTGATGAGCATGGCGAGTGGCATGATGGAAATTTGGATGTATTATCAGGCTATTCTGGTACTCCAACTCCAAGGGATGCACCAGGTAGCTCCAATGCTTCGCTACCCACCGATCTTTATCCGAACAAGCCTCAACTGCTCTGGGACTTTCTTGGTACTTCCCAGAGTTCCATGGATTGGACAGCGCCACTGCAAGCCATACAGGATCTTATGAAACAGTCTCGTGATACCTCCGCCCCACGTCACTTTCCTCCTCCGGTTTCCAATGATTCTTTGGATCACATTCTCTCTCCAAATCAGATTCAACACTTAACATCGATGTAAGTTACTCCATATATCCTGCTTTTCACTCCATCTCTTATATGTCTTCAAGATTCGAGCACAACTACCTGCCATGGTTGAATTTTATACCTATCCGTGAGACACATAGTCCCATTCTCGACCTCGTCTACTGCACAATTGCCTCGCGACATTTCGACGAAGCCACCCGGTTTGTGATCGCTCCAAGGTTACAGGCCTTGACTGCAGAGAATGTCGCCAGAATGATCTTTCAATCAAGACGGTTAGAAACCCTCGAATCAATTCAATGTCTTCTCATTTTGTCGATGTGGGCTCCAGTCTGCGGCGCCAATGAAGACTTTCGTGATGGTCGCCTCCTTGTTGCGTCTGCCGTCAGTATGGCCCACAACATGCGCTTGAATGAAGTATGCCAACTAACAGTCAGACTTCGCGAGAAAAGAGCCAAGGGTGAAGATGTCTCTGACCACGAATTGTTCGATGCAATGAACAAAACTCGGTTGGTAAGCTTACACAATTCTCGCATTGTTTCGGTATATATATGAATATCGATTTCAGTGGATTGCCCTTACGAATGTTGAGTCTTTGTAAGTCTTTCTCACTCAGAATGCTTCATTGAAACTGACACTTTCTAGGCTATGTTCGGGAAGTGGACGCAACCCACTGTCGAAGCGTACCGCGGAATATCTCAACATATTTCCGTTGACTTCAAACCTTCCTTCAGACATGGCCTCTGGGCGAGATCTTCGTCTAAGGCTTCTGGCGGAACTCTTCGACATTACCGAAGCTGTGATAGCGATCCGCCTTGAGTCTTTATCAGAAGCGGATGTCAACTTATGGTACGACGGTTTCTTCCATGTTTTATCCAACTTGAATCGTGTTACGCGCATCTTGCTGCCTTTGGCTGGTACGTCAGTAGCCCATTTTTGTTTTCTATGATCTGAACTATTGTTACTCAGTGGTCGGCGATTTTGATGTATTCTACTTCAAATCGCTCAACATCATAGTCAGCACCTGCCGACTCCTCATCTTATACCAAGCTTCTATCAGCGCACTGGGATATTTTGTCCGCACGGACAACGATAATCCATTCTGGTTCAGAGAAGTTCGCCCTCATGGGTTGCACGTTCTCATTACGTGGGGCAAGGAAAGCATGGCCATCTCAGAGTCGATACTGGTCATCCTGCTTGAGTTGGATTTACAGTTACTAGGAACGTCACCCGATTATATCTTCAACATGATCGCCTTTGCCGCTAGCTATATCATTGGCTCGAAGTTCCTGGTCTTACAATCTATAGGAATCGACCTCCCTGGCTCCGGCGAAAAGCTTCTTTGCAAAGCCATCGACAAACTGAATCAATGCGCCTATTCGCCAGATTCCGCTGCAAGGAAATGTGCCGCTCTGATTTCCTGGATGCTGTCGCTTTGGGAGAAGAAAGTGGCCTCCCTCAGTTCGAAGAACGGACGTTCCACGATCAGAAATACTCATGATCCGTTCGAACCCTCTCAAAGCAGCCATGTCCGCCGGACTGCTACTCCTCCCCGCGAGTCTAGCCCATATTCATCTCCGCAGTCTTCCTACATCCCAGAGCCTGCCGCTCTTCTATCTCAAACCTGGGGCTCTTCAGGCCCAATACCGCCTATACCTGGTGAAATGGATTGGTACACACCGTCATTCAAGGATATTGCGCTCTGTAATGATCTTTTCGATGATGGTGCAGCTTACGGCGCCATGCCAAATCCAATCTATGATCATGAAGTTACGCGTTCTAATGCACAGATAAGATTAACATGACCAGGGGTGTAGAAGAGAGGCAGTTCCTTTTTCCAGCATAATACATTCTAGCATCTTTGAATAAGCGGTACATTACATACAGTCAAAATTTCTCGCGCTTCATAGCTGAGCTTTGATTAATAATTCCATCCCTCGCAGCGAATATGTGATTCGTTGATTATTCTAAGTACCTGAGATAAAGATAGTAGTAGAATAGTCCGGGGATTACAGAACCGTGATGAAAGAGTGTGGGTAAGTGTAAACAGGTCGAGGAAATGCAAGGATGTCAGAGTCATTATTACACCGACGAGGTGCTGACTTTTTCCATTGGCACGGCATCAGCTATCGAATCACGCTCGATGTAAGGGCCAGGCCAATAGAAGATGTAGCCTACGATGGCCAAGAATAGAGGAAGAGTGTCGAAAACGTAGAGGTAAACTTCGCGGGTACGAATGGGTGTGCCCGGGTCAGAACAGGACTCTGCGATACGGAAGATCGTTCGAACCTGGAAACGATTGAGATACATATGCGATGGCTTTCGTAAGAAATCGAGACTTACAATGATGAAAAACGAAGATATTCCCAGTAATTTGTATATTTTCCACCAGGCTTCGTGTCCGGTTGCGATGCCTTCTTTGCGACAGCTTCTCCATGATAAGAAGTAGAATATGACGAAGACATAATACGATGCAGATTGGAGTATGACTCCGACCTGGAAGACAGTTTTTCCTGTATTTAGGGTGGAAGTCTTTGTGAACATCGCAGTACCAGCAGCCTAGAAATGGTACATGATCAGCCCCAGCCAAAACGCAGTCTCATTTGAAAGGGTAAATATACCTGAACAATGAAGGTTAAGACATCGCTGCAGATGAAGAACCAGGAAACGTAGGTGGGAGGTATATAACTGTGTCGCTTCCCCATGCTTCTTCCAAGCAGTCGACCGTGAACGATGTAATTAAACGCCAGGAATGTGGCAGGGGAGCAAGCAGTTAAAATTTCTTCAGAAACGAAGGGTCCACGTTTTTGGTGATCAGGGTTATTAAGCATAACACGAAGAATGAATCCAATGCCCATTGCTAGATATCGGTATCATGATGAGAATGTGATGTTGAGATTGAAGAATACGAAGTAGACTTACCGCAGGAACCAATAGGTAAACAGAGTGCCCAATAATTTCTTCGCCTGAAGACATGGTAGAAGAAGCAAAGACCGCATACGATATAAACGATGGCGGCAACAAGAGCGGCGGGTTTGCTTGGGGTATATCCAAGCACTCGTACAACATTGCTCTCGGCACGCCCTGTGCATGGACATCAGGATGAAACGATTGAAGTGGGAAAGAGATAAACTCACTTTGTATGCTGCCAGAGATACCCACGTCTTGTAGAGAAGCTAACCACAATTGCAACGCAACCCCTGCAAGCATGGTCTGTTTAAACAGGCTGGACAAAATTGCCATGTTAACTAAAGCTAGGAAATTAGGGATGAAGGATGCATTTTTCCTTGCTGGGCCTTAAATAGAAAGCAAGAGATCTGACGGATCCAACGGGAAAAATCAAGGACCAATGGAGTTGAATTATTGAATTGATCCGTATCCACGATCGAATGGACTCTTTGGAGGTGAGTACCCCGCATACGAGGATTATTCCCGTTTTTTTATCCGTTTCTCGAGAAATTAGAACATGGTTACTAAGAGTTTGTTCTCTTCTGTACCAGTCCTAAAGAAATAAGGGCTGAACGAAACTTTAACAAATTCACTGGAAGAGCATGCAGAAACAGGGGCCGATGCCAAGGGTAGACTTCATTAGCCATTACGCCGAGCTGTTTAAGTTCATACAGTTTCATTAGCCGCGAGACCGAGCGTCCTCTATAATTGGTGTTACTTATCGATGTTTTCTCAGCGTATGTCCCAGCTGGAAATGTGGTACATAAAAGACCGACCGGGGTAGTCCTTGTTGAGAAATAAACCGAATCTCATTCGTATGGGTGGACCTCAGTGGTGTCCAGGACGGACGCGTAATCAAATCCGGGCCGGTTTGTTCTGCCGTTATTAGCCTATATCTTATCTGCTTTGTCCAATTCAACGATGTTGGAGATACACCCTTCCTATCCAGCCCTCGCCTCCTTAGTTGAAAAATATCCCGCTCACCGAGGCTCCCTGTTTCAAACATATAACGACATTCTGTTAGGCGAGTTAATGAACCGGTGCCCATGAAGCTCGAGCTGATTACAATTGCTCTTCAGCCCAACAATGGCGTGATGTGCAAGTAATAGATCTTGGAGATTGTAGACGGGGTGCACTTCGAGGAAAGAGGCCGAAAACTGCCACAGATCCTGAGTCGCTGCTTGATGTTATTCCATGCTCACTCGCGGAATCAATTACGCTGGCTTGGTACCGTCAATGTTGCTCAAAATGAATTGAAGCCTACTAACTCATTCCAAAGGATTCAAAACGTGTTCTCAGCTCTCGACAATCCACACTCAGTATATCTCGCTGTCGTTTCAGACGATTCGTCAATTGTATACTATAAACTCAGTCCTGGAATCGTGAAACCATCCATTTGATAATTCCTCAACTACCCATATAACGCATCTTGACTTTTTATATGCTCTTCCACTCGCTCAACCATGTTGCAAAGACTTCCAATGCGCGCTGCTGGACTGCACCAACCGATGGATCCGCCTCGCCAAAGTCTACGATCAGATCTGAAGCATGAAATCCATCGCTCACCAGAATCGGCTGCGACGCAGTGCTGGGAATGTTAAGACCATCTGCCGAGACAGTGCCTTCCCTCCATGGGTCCCCTGCGGTAGCACTGAGTCATGGAACCAATAAAGAAGAGTCTAGCAAGAATCGCACTTTTTCCGTTCGCAAAAAACAGATGATCCACTGAGACGTTCCATCCCCCGTATCGTTGGTCCGAGAGCGCCGCTGCTCCATTGGCCATAGGTGGAGCATTTTGGGCGTTGAAAACGTCCGAATACCAATAGTAACATTGTCGCTGCCAAGGGCACAAAGCTCATCAGAAAGTTGGATATGGATCTCCTAAGACTCACTATATCGTATTCAGGCTGCACAATGCGGCTCACTAGTGCCGGAATTCCTGGCGGCGGACTGCTCTGCAGTTTGACTCAGAACTTCACACCCAAGATTCGAGTATTTAATCTTTACCTGAGAAAAGGAAAGCTCATTGCATCTAAAAAGTGCGTCAGGCCCATCTTTGTTCAAAATCGGTCATTGTAACATACAAAATCCAGTTCCATGATCGATACGGATTGTCAATGGTTGTGTTGGTAAAATATGTCGCGGTACTGTCGTAGGAGTCCAGGCATTCCCTGTGCTGACTCTTCAGCGTTTATTCATAGTAAGAAGGCGTTTTGAAACCCACCCAACGTCTTCGCCTCCACACACTTAACGAGGACAATTAAAGATTCTAGACAAACTACCCTGATAGAGGTTACTCACTTGTTTCCAGATAAGAACTTCTCCAGTAAGCACCCCATGCAGCCAAAGCATAATCCAAGCCCCATCCACCTGCCGATGCTACTGTGCCGTTCTTGACTTCCAACGCGTCGCAAAAGTTGTAAAACGCGGCACCTGGCCCAGTAGTAGGTTGCATATTTTGCCAGTCCCAGAGATTGCTCCGTACTTTTGATATCAATCAAAGGAAGGAGTACAATTAGGTACGACAGTGACTTACAGGCTACATGTAAGAGGGTGTCATTATATAAACCAAATACTAGCTGGTAAGGTGTTACATACCTCCTGCGACGTCATCCAGATGCTGAACACTCCCCACTCCAAAGGTATCCTTGATCTCTTGGATCGCGGTCGTGTTGTCTCCTTCGAAGACTTCTGTGATATGTTCGATGACTGCTTCTACGTCTGCAGAGCAATTTGCGGGCATGTTTTCACGGATGGGCTCGAAGTATCCCCAATAATCACTGTCGGATGTTCAATAGATTAAATCGTTGTTTTGGAAATGGCCTTGCTCGACAAACGTACTACATTGCCTGAACAGGAGCAGATGATGCATAGCCTGCGTAGAAGAGGCCGGGTTTACTTGATGTATGTTATCAGAGTTTGCCTTCACGTTTAAATCCGAGTTGACGTACTTGTCCATAGTGTAGCTGGTCAATGCCCCTGAATAACTACCACCTACCATGATCCATGGTGCATCGAGGTGATCCCCTCCGGGCATCGGCAGGTTAACATTCTTCACAAAGTACTCAATATCATCGATACTCTGCTGAAGAGTGAGATAGCGCAGGTTTTCTCCGGTAAGAGACGGCAAGGGGTTACTCAAACCGAAGAAACGGTGTTCAAGCACGATGGTGGTGCCGTTCTGCGCTTGAGAGAGGAGACCGTTGAAGGTAACGTTGGTCACAATGTAGGGTCAATTCAAGTCTTGAGTAGTTTGTACATTTAACTTGTAGAACAATGTTAGCATACCTACTGATACAATACCAGAAGCATTGTGTGAGATTTGAGAACGATGAGTGGATTTTCAGAGACCTCCAAAGACGATGAGCTTTTCGTTCATATACTCATCAATCCCATGTGGACCACCCTCTCGACCTAATCCACTCTCCTTGATGCCTCCGAATGGAATCGTGGCTTGACTGATCAAGCCTGTGTTTACGGCGACCATACCCACTTCCAACCTTTCAGCGACTCTCCATGCTCGGCCGACATCTCTTGAGAAAAAGTACCCGGCAAGACCGAACGTAGTGGAATTCGCAAGTATGATGACTTCGTCTTCGGTGTCAAATTTGACTAGAGCGGCGAGGGGACCGAATGTTTCCTCGTCGTTGACGAGGGCATCAGCAGGAACGTCGGAGAGGACAGTAGGCTGGAAGAAGTTGGTATCCTCGACAACTTTACCTCCTACGAGGACTTGAGCACCCTTGGAGACAGCATCTTCGACGTGGCGGGTGACCTTTTGAGTAGCACGGGAGTGGATGAGAGGACCGTGTGTTCTGATCAATCCAAGGTATCAGCCAGAAAGAAACGGACAAAGAAAGAAACCAGACGAATTTACGTTGCTTCATCCAGTCCATCGCCGATCTTGAACGCAGCGACTTTTTCTGCCAAACGGGAGGCAAACTCAGCGTAGACAGTAGAGTGCACATAAATCCGATTAGCGCAAACGCATGTTTGACCACTGCTTCTGAATTTACAAACAATTGCAGCTTTTAAAGATGACATTAGTGTTATCGTAGAACTATGATAAAGTAACAGCGTCAGACTCACCGGCGACAGCTTCGTCAATGTTGGCATCATCGAAGATAATGAATGGGGCATTTCCTCCTGCTTCCAGTGACACTCTGCGTATGAAACATGGTTGAGTATATTAGCAAATGAGCGAACCAGATACCAACTTCTTGAGAGTAGAAGCAGCCATTCCAGCTAGAAGTTTCGCTACAGGAGTAGATCCAGTGAAGGTGACCTTTTTCACGATAGGGCTTTCACACATCTCTTTGCCGACCACTGTTACATTCTTCTCTGTTGTAACCACATTGATGACACCATCCGGAACGCCAGCGCGAGAGGCAAGCTGTAATTCAAATTGTTAGAGTCGTTATACTAAGCAGATCGAACGCTATTTTGACGTACCTCAGCTAAAGCTAGAGCTGAAAATGGCGTTTCAGGAGGTGGTTTAATGACTGTTGTGCATCCTGCAGCCAAAGCGGCTCCAAGTTTGCGTGTGATCATCGCTGAAGGGAAGTTCCATGGTGTCATGATAGACCTGTTATGAAAAACATACTGTTCATCATGCACTGTACGGCTGGAATGATAGCACATACACAACACCTAAAGCAAAGTCATGAATGGTGTCAATTCGTGGAAGAATGAGTACCTACCAACGGGCTGCTTGATGACAACATTTCGTACATTTTTGAAAGCAGATGGAATTTGCTCGCCATAGGTCCGTATAGCTTCTTCAGCTAGACGAGAGGATTAGCAACACATTATATAGGGTGCTATTTTCATATCAACCCACCATACCACTATCAATCGACATCACAAGATCGCGTCAGACGGTTGAAAGCATACAGGTCGATAGCTGTACCTCGATGAATGAAGAGCTGTATGTGTTTTCACCCTAAAGCAGAAAATGTTCAGGAAAGAGTACTTCAGACGTATATAGACACGTCATACTAACTTTGCCTTCAGTGAGCGTCTTGCCGTTTTCCAGAGTCTTCAAATGAGATGAGCAGAGGCACAGAGTTTATTCCACGAATAGATACCAACAATGAGTCGACCCAGGTCATCATGATGCTGCTGCATTAAGGCATACATTTTCATGAGAATATCATGACGTTCCTTGCATGAAATGGAGGTCATTGGTGGTAAAAATTACAACGCAGAAAAGGGACTGACTTTTGCGGTCGTTGTACTCCAGGTAGGAAAAGCTTTTGCGGCTGCATCGATAGCTTCTTTTGTTTCTGCAAGGCCCATTTCTGGGACAGTACCTAGCTCTTGATTTGAGGCGGGATCTGTTGAGATGAGTAGTGAGTTGCAACGTAAACCATGCTTCAATATTCACGATAACACGTACTTTTCACAACAATCTTGGCTCCGTCTTTTGCATCAACCCATTTGCCGCCAATCAGGCCTTGAAATTTAATTAGAGACGGGTCTTTGAGACCAAACTGTACCAATTTAGTGGGTGACGATCATGGAAAACGAAAACCTCTCATATACACATACCACCGAAGCTTGGGAGCTTGCCATTCTGTAGCGCGTTATTTGAGGGGATATCGAGAAAATTGGTGGCTTCAGAAGTGAAGAGAAAGCAGGAGAGAGACGATGGGACATCATGGCAGCGGAACTTGTCCTAGGCCTATTCCCAGCTTACTTTACTCACGAGAGAAGGGCAAATGACGTCTAGGCCGCGGCAAGTACGAGAATCTCGGGCCGCTGCCGACAACACAAATTTCCTAGGCAAACTGCTTTGGCTTGGATGTCTTCCTCAAGTACCTCTTCCACCAGCAGTGCGAGCCCAAAGTTCTCATCAAAACGCACACGGGAAGAACACGATGACGATGACTCCGATGACTCGCAGACCACCCACTCATCCTCCAGTGACCTAGATACTGCCGATGAAGATGATGCGCCAGCTCTGTCCCATGCAGAAAGACGTCGACAAAAGAAAAAGGAAAAGTTAGCTACTCTCAAAGGCAAAGAGCTGGCACCGCCTCCCTCGAAAAAGAGAAAAACAGATAGCGGAAAAGAAGCTAGCGATTCTTCTTTCAAACGACAAAACTCTGTCTGGATAGGAAATCTTTCATTCAAGACGACGCCGGAAGCTCTGCGAAAGTTTTTCGACGGAGTTGGTGAAATTTCTAGGATAAATCTACCTATGAAAGCGGCTCATAGACCAAATATGCCTGCGGAGAACCGCGGGTAAGCCGATTTTCCATGCGAGATGTTCCATTAATCATTTGTTTCTTAGTTTTGCTTATGTCGATTTTGCGACGGCAGATGCCAAGACTATAGCCATAGCTTTGTCTGAAAAGCCATTACTGGGACGCAAACTATTAATCAAAGATGGTCTGTCTTTACACTCCATAGATATTCGATGCTGTAATGACTTCTTTTGCTCTCAGGTGACGATTTCGCAGGCAGACCTGCTCCCCCTACTGTCGAAGAATCATCAGGCGGGAAGACACATTCGAAAACTGCCCTCAAAATACTTCGAGCACAAAAACAACCTCCTGCTCCCACACTATTCTTCGGCAATCTACCGTTCGAAACAACAGATGATAACATACGTCAGCTAATTGACGCGCATAGGAAGAAGCCTGGCAAGGCTCGCGCCGACAGAATGGAAGAGGACGATGGAACAGAAAAAAGCAAGGAAGAGGGAGAAGAAAATTGGATACGAAGAATTCGTTTGGGCACATTTGAGGACAGTGGGTTATGTAAAGGGTACTACCAACTTGTCTTGTGAAAAAGTGCCCTCCCTTACATTTCCTTGTTTTCACTCTAGCTTTGCCTTCGTTGATTTCTCCAGTACCGACAACGCCACATCCGCACTCATAAATCTCAAAAATCATCATCTTAATGGACGAAATCTCGTCGTCGAATACGCTTCCGCAGATGCTGTCAAACGAGGACCAAACAAACCCAGACCTTCTGCGGGTGAAGGCAGTCTTGGTGATCCCAAGAGAAAATCATATATTGCACATAGTGCTCGGAATAACGTCTCTCGTCGAACTGATCTTGATTCTGTCATCGGCGACAAGAAATTATCAAATTATCGTACGGACAAAGCTGATTCTCGTCATAACACCGGCGAATTTCCAACGGCCGATCATGAAGATTCCAGTGCAATTGAGGTCGGTCGTAAACCTCGGGGAAGAGAATTCGAGGGTGCTCCTAGGCATAAAGGACCTCGGAACAGGCCAAAACCTGGCGCAGCTTTGGCGCAGGCTAAACGCCAATCAGCCGCTATTGTTCCTACAACTGGGAAGAAAATCGTCTTCTAAGCTTGGGTGTATCTAATCGAACCGCCCGTTGCATTCTGACAGCTGTTGGAATTACGCTATAAGATCTACCTGTAATAGATTATTAGCAGATTCATAATTTGCAGGAGTAACATCTACCACCCGAAGTCGAAGAGGAATAATTAATTTTACACAAAAGTCACATACAGTACCTCGACCAGAGTTACAAAATAAACAATCGGACGAAAGGACTTCGACGATATGCGTTACATGCCAATCCATGAAGCATGATTTTAAGAAGACATCCCCTCAAAGCCGGGCGCTTCCGAGTTCAGATTCTCCATGAAAGTAGTCCAAAAAGTAGCATCCATGAACATATCTGACGCCTCTGTCCACTCCTGTCCAAACCCAAGTCCCGAAAGCATCGATTGACTCGGGTCATTCAAGGAGGTTTGCATCTGTGTTGGCTGTTGAGGATACTGTTCATATCGGAGATCTTCCTCCACGTCATTCGGTCCGGAGAATGATGATGACTGCGTTTCAGGAGACGTCTCTTCCACTGTCGTTCGTTCCGCAGACATTTGCGGGGTGGGCCTCACAGGATATTCTTCTCTTTCTTTCTCTACCTGCCGCCCTACACTAGCCGCAGGTTTTCGCGTGTTTCTTGACTCCCAGACATGCACAAGTCTCATTATGAAATGCGCGCATTGCGCTGGGAAATGTTCGGGCGAATGGGCAATATGTGACAGCTTCTCTGCGACGAGAGAGATGAGCTTGTCGTTCGCCCAACCCAGGTTTACACCATTGAGCTGGTGTATAGAGAAATTGGATATGATTATCCATGTAGCGGAGAAGGTGATGAGGCAAAATACGTGATCAGGTGCAGCGGCAAGAAGCGTGGTGTCGTTTTGGGATAGGAAAATGGAAAGGACATGTTGTGCGGAATCGATTGCTTCATGTCCATATATCAAAGGGATAGGTGTTCCTCTGTAGATTGTGACCATCCACGATTGAGAATTGTATCCATCCATAACAGTACGCAACTCCCGTAGGAAGTGGTGCAACAACACGAGGTTCCAACCATGAAATTGGAGCACGCACATATCGAAGAAAGATTGTTCATAGCGCGATATTACTGAGGAAAGGCAATTAAAATGTGACAAAATATCGTCGAACGGTTGGTTGTGCTTACGAGGTAAGGGTTTTATGAAGTTGTTCAAGCAACGGATCGTTCTGACAAGTTGCTGCGTCTCAGCATAGAACGACTCGAAATTTGACGGGCTATGAAGATGGATTTTGCAACCCTGTTCGACAAGACCCAGCATCTTCGAAATAAACCCTAGACGAACTTCTCTGGCAGACGCTTCGCTTTTGACACAGGTTGGATCGATAAACTTCAAGTCTGCTTCAGTGGTTTGAGAAACTGACAAGAGATTGTTAAATAATAATAGTGAATGAATAAAGAATCAATACTCACTAGGTGCTCGTCCAGTGCCCACACAAGTCCTGAAAAAGAGACGTGAGCAAATGTTTGAGATTCACAACTCGCAACTTACATCGATTCTGTCGTAGAAGTGAGCAGCCACTGCAGGATAAAATGAGCATTTCGTAAGGTCCACACATACGTGTAACGTGTAAGCTCACCAGACGGGTTTTGTCGGTCAAGTCGACTAGATTGGGCGAAGGTGGAACCTGATCCACCCTTAGATTCTGTGCCCTGAGTATCGATGCCTCTGATAATCCTAGATTGATTGCAGAGCTAACAGCTATAGAAGCAAGAGCTCTCCCGTCCCTCTTCACACTGTATCCTGCATTCGTGAGCGGCGACCACAAAGAAAGCATTAATAGTGCTTCAACAGATTCAGCAGTTGGTTCGGAGCCTAATTGTCGATGGAGGAACAAAGTTTCGGTAAGTTTCTGCAGTCGCGGGGATATCGAGGCACGTGTAATGGCGTCGAGATGTCGTGCGGCTATGGTGCATCGGATTAGGTCAAGAAGGTCACTTGAAGTTGTGTGTGATTCTCGAGGAGGGAGGCACATCCATGGTGCGTATCGGGTTTCAAAGCTGTCTAGAATTTAATTGTGGAATATATATCTGCAAGAAAAGCACGTACATTTCGAGTAACCGGTTAATCTGGTTCTGTGTAAGCACAGAGCGAAGATCACGGTCTGTTGTGGAAGGTACTCGTGATGGTGAAGAAGGATGAAGAAGATTCTTGCTCGCAAGTTCCTGTATGGCTGATATAGGCGCAGCGGTCCAGTCGAAGCCTCCTTGTCCACCGCATGGACCCCATGGACCGTCATCCGATACAAGATCCTCTGGTCGAAGATCCCTGGCTTGTTTTACATTGCTGATACTGTTGTTAGTATCATGATGATGTCGAGGCGATGGCTCTGACGTGGAAGGAGTTGGAGAGGGAAGTTGATTGGGAGGACAAGGAGGACAAAAAGGAGTCGATTCCGGAGGCGAGGCGCTGCTCGAAGCCGATGCTGAGTTTACCAGAATAGCTCTGGATGCCTCTGGATGTGACTGAGAAGATGGGAGGTGAATGATATTTGAAGATTCAAAAGAACATTGGATGTTCAAGATTTTGCAACGATGACAAGTTATGCCTTGAGACGAAGACGGAAACTCCAACAGCTCACATCGACTTTTGTGTCGGCGGCAAGAGGCGCAGGCTTGACTTGCCTTACTACGTTTCGCGGGCTTATTGGAGCTAAACGAATCGTTGTTGCGCTTCGACATCAGGGTTCAGAGCAAAGGAGTTTCGGCTTTAACACGCACGCCGTCGGCATTTCCGAATGGGCGCTTCTCGGTTTTACCCTCTAAAATTTTCGCTCAAATATGGATTCACAGATAACCGGGGAGAAGCCAGCATTGAAGACTAAACAAATACATCAATCTATATTACGAGCCTAGCTGAGAGATCCTCCAAGGCTGAAGTAAATGTGTACCGAAACAGGGTGAGGTTGCCAGAGAAAGGAGGGAAGAAACTGCCGTTTGCGCCTCACAAAAAATTAGTGTAAAAAACCAAGAGGCGGTAGACAAGACAGGAAGAAAGGGGTCACGACGCAACAGGAGTACAAAACAGTAAACTGTGAATGTGTGATAGTAATATCGTAAACCTTGATAACGACGACCAGGACCATGGGAGACAGAACAATGCGCATGAGACAGATGAGTAAGAGACTATAAAACACACAGATCGTTGAACGGATGGGAAGAAAGGGAATGATTGAGAGGATGATACAAAAATAATACAATCGTGGACAGTGAGCAACAACCTACGCAGCGACATCAACAACTAGTCGAATAAAAGACAAGATAGGAGACTTACCGGGACCAAGAAAATGTTGGAATAAACATGATCAAGCTTTGGCTGACGACGAAACCATATCCAGATTGTAAGACGGTAGCAAGCCCTCATCAGGACTGATAGGAAGACTGATCTGGCCTGAGCCACTCAATGTGGTCTCGTGGTGAGCGCGAGAGTGGTGATGCCGGTGTCTATGAACGTGATTTGACCGACCAGCTTTCTCATCAGGCTTTGACGATGTGACCCACGTTTCCATGGCGGTCCGTCTCAGACTTCTTGCCATATCTTCGGGCAAAGAATTCATAGGCACGGGAGCATACATAACGACCTCTTCAGCGTCGTTCACGAGAGATTCGCTATCGCTTGATGATTGCGGTGCCAACGGGAACGCGCTAATCCCAGGTACACTCTGGGGCAAGAGGAGTACTCGCTGCATGGATCTACTCCGGGAAGAAGAGCGAGTATGGGTCAGCTGAGTGCTGTTCGCCAAAGGTATGCGCTGGGAATGATGTCGAGAAAGGTGATTATAATAGATGCTGACTGCCAAAAGGAAATGCAACTATGAGAGAACAATTAGTGGGAACAACTTACGAAACAGAATCGAACTCTTACCCTCGCAACAAGTACGACAAGCATAACGGCCAGAAAGACAAGACTCGTCCTCTTGAACCATCTCTCACAATTCTCTGAGCTCAGACCCAATTCCGCCATATCCCTCATAAGATCAGGGTGCTGCGAAAGTCCTTCACAGACACCTAGAGGAAGAGTTGGTCGAAAGATGCCGTATCCAATAATGAGTGTGATGAACGCGCAGAAAGAAAAGTCTGCGATAGAATAATCTCGGTAGAACTTGACTAAGGAGGATTTACTCTGTACCACCGAATCAGGTCCATAACGGTCCATTTAGGAGAACCCGATTAACGCACCTTAACGACGCCAGCAAAGCCCACTGCCGAAACAACAGAGGCCGCAGAAAAGTAAGCCAAAAGAAGTCCCCAGACAACTTGAAGGCTGTCAAACTTCCACTCGTCGCCTGATGTCTCCCACTCAGAAGCTTGTTCCCACTTGAGCGAACTCCACGCAGCCAAAATTTGCAAAGCGACAGCGAAATTGGAGGTTGCGGCCAGGAAGGTAATGATTATCGAGGCGGACCTGCTAGGATATTTCGACATAGTTTAGCAAATAAGTTCACTGGGTAAAAACGGAGCCAACAGCGAGTAACGATCCCAAAGTGAATCCTCTCTAAGATACGGCGTGGGGTGGAGGAAAAGCTAAATTCCTCAAAACGCCCAAATCGACAGTGCTGGTAACAAAGCAAAAGAGGATTGATGATAAATGAATTTCTCAGAAAGGGCTTACCTAGCGGGGTGCCGGGACATGATTCGATTTGAGTGAACGGGAAAAATGATGGAAGTGAGCTGACAAAAACGATTTTCGGGAGTAACGTGTAAGCATTAATTACGCCTCCGGCTACGTCGGCAAGCGACTTTCGCACTTCGGTCAGGCAACTCAAGTCATTTTTTCACAAACCGCAAGTCCGAGTCCTTGACTTTTCTGATCATTGACTCCGTGTAAGGCGAGAAGGTCCTATATTAATCCAAAATGATTGAAACAGATCCCCTGCGTGCAACATCATTTCATGAGACAACACGAGCCACAACAACATCATCTTCATGTCAAAATTGTACGTCTATACGTCCAAACATAGCGTGTTTGATAGCGCGCTGTAGCCAGAAAGTGACTTTATCATGACAGCAATCAACACCCACGAGAGACCATACACAGGCTGCAAAGATATGGCTGCGGTGTATGAGGACGTTACGCAGCCCGACAAATACACTTCGTCAGAAAGGTCTAAGGATAGCATAAGGAAAGGCTGCGGTTGGAGACGTATTTTTCAAAGATGAATGCGTCGCCCCACCTTAGAAACCTAGTCCAAGCAGTCACAGAGCGATTGTTGAAGCTTCGGCAGCTGATTCTTGAACATGATGATCATTCCGAGGTAAGGAGAAAGGTACCACTCGCCAACAGCGTTTGAGGCAGTCCGACTCGAGTATCATTGCAGCTGTGATACATGCTGTCTTCAAAGGACAGGATGGTCGTATGCACTCTGAGTCGTGTGTTTATGGCTGTAGAGAGTCGGAAGATGAGCGGTGAACAGTCCGCGAGTCGGAAAAATGGCTTAAATATCACAAACCTCATGTGGACATTACTTATCTATTCGTAGATATTATTGGCTGTTGTTTGCCGCGATGCGAATGGTCCAGGCGGTTGCCTGTTGAGGCTACCTAGTTAATTCAGGGAGGGTTCCAATATGTGCCTCAACTTCCATCCTCTGATGTTGGTCCGTTAATGAATTCTCTAAACGCCGCGGCACTGGAAGGATGAGCGTGGATGATAGGTCAAGTACGCAGAGCTTGAGGCATTACCAAGATCACCTTGAGCCCACATAGAAAAACCGCAAGCGTTCTTGACGAAATATCCTGAAGTATGAGGAACCAAAACCGTTCAAATATCTGATCGACCTGTTAGCGTAATTGTTAGAAAGATGCATCCACGCACTGCAACTTTTCATTGAGTATTAGACAAAAATTAGCAACAAACAAGTTCCACAGCGTCGCCGCAAAACCAGAATACATTAAAAACTCCATCGAGAGACGTGAATCTTGGGTATGCCCTCTGCCTCATTATAAGGCTGATAAAGAACTGGAATAAAGGTCTAAAAATGTGATTCATAGGCGTGAGGTAACGAAATCTTCTTGAGATTGAGCGGGACGATGTTAGTACAGATGACCTTAGGTAGCCCAAAAAAGGGGCTGTAAAATAACCAACCTCACCTGTACAGTCTTGATTCAATGCCTCAGCAGGTCCGCCAATAGCCGCAATGGCAAGGGAAATAATTAGAGAAGGTTCATTAATGCATTCGAGGGGGCTCCAGCCCAAATTCTAGATGTGAACTAGTGAACGTTTCGAGATGCAAGAAAAAGCAAGGACCCAACATATCGCCGGCATCGAGATAAGCTATTGAGACGTTGGTATTGTACATGGGACGGCTGCAAAGACGGTTAGTAACACGAGCTTCATGCTGTTTCATGAGGAATTTGTCGGCATTGATATTGAAAATCGTCAGTTGATACACAGAGGCTGACTCTAGTCCAGTAATCCTGAATCACCGCACGAGTTAAAATTTTTTCTGCGTGCGTGCCAGACACGGTGCGTTAATTTCATACAGATGATATTGCACAAGTTTTGTATCTGGTCCAACCTGGACTTCCGCTTAAAGAAAAGACCATCGAGGGCTGTTGATGGAAGACAGCTGCGAAAGGTTATTTATTGAACTGTGGTATAATAAGTACGTACCAAAAAAAAACTTGCCGCGGTACTTGTAAAAGTTGCACAACGCCCTAAAAGCTTTTGAGTTCATGGCTTGCATTCTCATTGGACCGGTCGAGTACCCTCCTGCGGGCGCGGAAATCCGTAAAGCGCTCCGAATGGCGTTATGTGATTGGTTGAGCACCACCGGTCCAGACTCAAACGATTATCAAGCGCCTGGGATCCAATCACTATCAGTCCGCATGGTCATTGGCCAATCATGAGAGAGTACAGATTTGTACTTTTAATCAAATATCAGCGCCGATGAGGTTGATCCAGACCAACGTCGATTACAAATAATGAAAGCAACCGCTGGGAGCTGTAGCGATGAAAAATATGACTATCAACTTGCACCGACTAGTTGTTGGTAGGAAAAAAGAAACTTATATACAGCCAAGATTTTATAGTAGATGTCCGATAGAGTTGGAGAAGGTAAAATGGAAATTATGACAATGATATAGTGATGGTTTGTTACAGAGTTGCAAATTGGGAACATTCGAGGTCTAGAGTCGAGACTTGCTCCAAACTTCTCAAAAACAGCATCTGGTCCCAAATTCTTTTCTTTCTCATACCCTCTGCCTGCTCCCATCTACACTGAATTCCAAAACTGATTAGTTAAGTACCCTGCCCTGAGGGCCTTGTAGTTCAAAATCGAGGCGTAAAAATGGCCCGTACACATTCACGGCCGTCTTCACCAGAACCCTCGTTGATAAAGAGGATTAAAATCTCCCATCCAACGCTTGATAACCTTATTCCTACAGACGAAATCTCGGCTGCCTTCGCTTCCGACGTTCTTAAACCGTCAAATGTTGCGAATTTACAGAAATTATATCGTGAAAGCGAGCCTTTCCGCTATGCTCTAGTCAGCAAGCTTTTCCAGGACGATCTATTGAAGAAGGTAAAGGACGAGTGCCTGGGCGAGCTAAGTTTCACAGAGAAAGAGACTGATATTTACAAGGTGCGAATAGTCGCTGCTGTATAATTATACTTTTTCCAAATGTTGATATGCAGGTCAACCAAACTGGCGATTTAGCATCATTGAACTACCTTGATTCTTCCCAATTATCCCTTCTTCCGAACCTCCTCAAACTCCGCGATGCTCTCTATTCGTCCAAATTTAGGGCATTCCTACAATCAGTCACTGGATGCGGACCTCTCTCCGGTGTCAAACAGGACATGTCAGTCAATTCATACACCAAAGGCTGTCATCTCCTCAACCACGATGATGTGATTGGCACTCGACGCGTCTCGTACATTCTCTACATGCCGTTGCCCAACTATCAGTTTTGGCAGAGGGACTGGGGAGGTGCCCTCGAGCTCTATCCGACAAAGGCTGGTCCGGATGGAGTGCCTGAGCCGGAGTGTGTTCCATCAAAGAGCGTCCCCCCGAGTTGGAATCAATTTATTTTTTTCGAAGTACAGCCAGGTCGCAGCTTTCACTCGGTTGAAGAAGTTGTTGTTGGAAGTGGCGGTGAAGATGGAAGAGAACGATTGAGTATCAGTGGGTGGTTCCATGCTGCTCAGGAGGGAGAGGAAGGCTACGTGAAACCTGTGGACGAGCAAGACCTGAAAAGTTCTAGGGAGCAATTAGTGAGTAAATCTGGGCTATGTCTTGTGTTTCAAAACTCACATATTGCATTCAGGCTAATACCCAAACAGCCTTTAAATCATATCCATCGTCACAATCGTTGACCGACAAACCTCCATTATCTGATGGAGAGCTTTCTGAGGAAGATCTCACCTTCCTCAGTGAGTTCATGAACCCGGTCTACCTTCAAACCCGTACCATGCAATCGCTCGCCTCTCGTTTCATCGAAGAGTCTTCATTAGAACTTCACTCCTTCCTAACTAGTTCGATCGCAGAAGCACTCGAACCTCGGTTAAGAGAACTTGATGCGCAGGATGGCTTGGGACCTGAACGTAACGGCAAAGTTCCACCTCATTGCTCCGGTGTAGATGCGACGAACCCGGATATTGTGAGTGCAGAAGATGCCGCATCAAATCTTTATACGACAATTAGCACCCCTACCACTCCTCTTCCTCTGAGCAACCCACTTTCTGCCAATGGCATCATACCTTCTACCCCAGCTCCTTCTACTCTGCCTGCTCCCAAGCCCCCAAGTGCCTGGACCCTCAAAGGTCCTCCGCACAAATGGCGCTATTGTACACTACTGCCTCCATCTCCTTCTGCACCTGCCCTTTCAATAACGCCCATTTCTGCTCATCCAAACCCATCAGAGATTCTGCGCAATCTGCAGGATGAGCTTTTTCCATCGCAAGCTTTTCGTGCGTGGTTGGCAATTATTTCGCGTTTGTTACCTTTAAGGCATTTTGTTGAGGCGAGAAGGTTCCGGCCAGGTCTAGACTACACGTTGGCCACAAGTGAGGAAAATGAGGCAAGACTAGATGTTGTTCTTGGACTGACACCAGAGGTCAAAGATGATGTGGATGAGTCAAGAAGAGGATCTGAAACTGTAGCATCTGCGTCTAGAGGCTGGAGTACAGCCGAATGGGGCGGATGGGAGGTTAGTTTCATTTCCCTCGCCAGGTCGTTCTTTTTTTCTGATTCTTCTATCGCTAGTGTTACATGGCGCCTCATAATGAAGAAGATGACCCAGCAGTCTATCGTGCGGGAACTTACAAGAAGTCAGATGTTCTAGGAAACATTACCAAGAAGGCAGCTAGTGACGGAGCCAACGGTCACTCGGTCAACGGAACGAATGGTCATACGGTCAATGGATCAACTGCTCACTCAGCCAACGGGACCAACGGCAAATCAAACGGACACGCAGAAGTCAATGGAAACGGGAGTCCTATGAATGAGGAAGATCAAGACGAGTCTATGGAAGGTGAAGACGACGACGAAGAAGATAGCACACTCTTGACTGTTCAACCAGGGTTCAACCGCCTACTCCTTGTCCTCCGGGACGAACGTGTCATGCGATTTGTCAAGTACGTCTCTGCTGCCGCCGAAGGTTCGCGATGGGATGTTTGTGCTGAGTACGAAGCTGGGATAGTTCAGGAGGAAGAGGAAGATGTCGATGTCGATGACGATCAGTGAAAGTGGAATGCATTGGTATAAAAATCTCTTGACTCGTGGGTACTATACTGTACATACACGCTATAGTTACTCATAGCTACTCATCTATTGCTACTTGCTAGTAGCGCGCTCCATTGTATGTACTGACATACCTTAGTTACTTGTTTATTGAATACGATATACTACTTTGAAGGTGCGGTCAAAATTGAGGGAAAGGCGAACGAAAGGTGCGCCGATGAGTTTATTCCCCGAGGTGATCTCGGCAGCTTACATCGATCCAGTATGGTATGGGCTACTGAACGGCGAGTAACGTTCCGCATACTCAATCTATTTTACCGAGCATTGACTCACATGTTATCCCTACGGTCGATTTTTCTTGCAGCAATCGATATACCCAGTATATGCAGAATTGTTATTCGATGAGACCATGGTTGAAAGACGTACATGCTTCCACTTCTCTAAAATAGTCAAGGCTTAGATTTCGACTCCGTACTTCTTGACACTCGGAGGTTGGTGTTGGTGAGTCCTGCGGCTTTCAACGCCGTGCTTCCATGCAATTTACAGGTGAAAACCCCTCGCTGGCGACATATAGGCTCATGTTTTCCGAGAAAATGCCAACACATGCCAACAGTATTCAGCGTTGACCGCCGGATCTGCTGCATCCTGCTTTTGGAAACTTGTGGTTCTGGACTACGTTCTGGATTACGAGATGATCAGACAAGTCAAGGACAAGTTTTCAGAGTTTCTCTCAATAAAGCTTATTTAATGCGATTCTGCTCAGATGAGGGTGATAACGGATAATACATACTTGTCAGCGCCAAGGGAAATCGATGACGCTCTTCTCCTGTACGAAGGCGAAATCTGGAGTAATTGAGGAGCGATAAATATGTTTTCTAACAGGGAGGGACCATCTACTTGCAGCGCACATCATAAAACTGGCGCTTAGGCTACTGCCAGTGGGGTAAATTAGTTGGTGAAGCTAGATTTAAAAAATAGTCGGAGTGTAGTTCAGTTGTTTTTTAGCAGCAACGCCTTGGATTTGACGGCGGATAGCCAATGAATTTTGAGTTCAAGGCTCAAGCCGGTAAGTAGAGCAATTTGCCAAATCAAGCGGGGTTTAGCCTTCGCTGACTAAGGAATACGCGATTTGCGCTCATACTTGCACTTATCATACCTCATACTCGCGTATTATCTTTGCCACTAGCTGCTAAAGCAATGTATAACTTGCCTCATAAACCCCGGAAATTTTGCTTTTACTTTTTTTACCAACCCAAGTCCTGATTCATGACTTCCATTGAAACTTTATCCAAGCCCCTTCAGCTGCCTCTCACACCTGAAGTTCTGGAAATTATCAATGCTCACCTAACACAACTTCAGCCAGAGCAAATACTCGAATGGGCTGTCGAGTATCTTCCAAACCTTTACCAGACCACAGCGTTTGGATTGACGGGGCTTGTGGCTCTCGATATGCTCTCGAAATCGACCTCTTCCCCGCCGCCCCTAATTTTCATCGACACCCTGTATCACTTCAAAGAAACCTACGATCTAGTCGAGGAAGTGAAAGCGAAATATCAAACTCCTTTGCACGTGTATAGACCTGCAGGATGCGACACTGTCGAAGACTTTGAAACCAAGTACGGTCAGAGATTATGGGAACGCGATGAAGATACTTACGACTTTGTCGTCAAGGTTGGTTCATATCTTAATTTCTGTAACCGCTGGCTTCAAGGCCCCTGTTTGTTATAGGTAGAGCCTGCACAAAGGGCTTACGCTGAGCTGGGCGTTCAAGCCGTAATAACAGGCCGGAGAGCTTCACAGGGTGGCGATCGCGCCCTACTGAAGCCCCTGGAAGTGGATTCAACAGGATTGCTAAAGCTAAATCCGCTCTTTGAATGGACCTTCCCGATAGTGGAATGGTACATAACCGAAAACGATGTTCCTTGCAACAGACTTCTATCGCAGGGCTATCGTAGCGTTGGCGACTGGCATAGCACAGTCAAAGTCGGTGAGGGTCAGGACGAGCGAGCGGGCAGATGGGCTGGAAGGGAAAAAACCGAATGCGGCCTGCATAAAGATTATTTCACGATGCAGAAACAAGCAATGAAAGCATCAGCAGTGAGTGTGATGAAAACTATCATAGTCATGCACTTCATCTTTGATCTTTCAGGAACAAGATCATCTTCCGCGGTAGCAGGATAGACGCACCCGAATCCGTTCCAACTGTATCGTCAGACTTTAGTCAGTATAAATCCTGCACGATAGAAGATATCAATCTGACGACAAGTTCATAGCCCTCATAGCCCTCATAGCCCTTTTCCCAATGTAATTATCTCCCGTAACATGAGTAGAATGGATCTGAATTTGCTTCATCATTGTATTGATCTTTCCGGCACTTTTTATGAGTTCCCGGCTCCAAGTTAAGTTGTGAAAATTTTACTAGTCTAGTAAGATCCATTGAGACGACACGCAATGTAAAGGAGACCATATGACAACGTTGACATGCAACTTTCAGATAACAGTGATATGCTTCTGTGTAGACGCTATCTCATCAAGCGGACTTTCACTTTTGTCGAGCTCCGCTTGGATATTCGCGTTTTATAGCGCCAGGTACCAGTGGTGTCAACCTTGTTTCCAGATGCCTGCCCGGTGCGTCCGTCTCTTCGTGTGCTAGATGGATGCCATTGAACTCACACATGCGAAGACCGAAAGTGGTGCTGGAACCGACCGAACAACTACCACCTCTGCCTCGATTTCAATCTGAAAACATTCGAAGACAGGTGTTCACTCATCGTTCGTTCTATGGGCGCCCCAACCATATCTTTGAGGATCACCCTGATGATCCTGCTCCAGACAACGAAAAGTAACATTCACGCTTTCTTTGATGTTGGTGGTGACTGACCAATCCACTCGTGAAGGCTGGAACATCTGGGTGATGCGGTGATTGCGATTGTAGTGACCACCCTAATGATTGAGATGTTCCCGAACCTTCGTGTTGGTCCATCTACGGTGATTATCTTTTTTCACTCTGTAGCTCAGCTAGCAACACATGCTCATGTCGCCTGCCTTTAGAAAATACGGGCATTGGTCGTGAATAACGCCACACTTGCCAATATGTATGCACAAGGCCTACATGTTGATCGTGATATATTGATGCCTTGCATCTAGTGCGGTAAAATATAATCTTCCGAATGACCTCAGGCTTCACCCTGCTCAGGCAGTGGCGTTGAAGGCTTCCCCTAACGTTCAAGGTAACAGCGTTTGATCTCACTTGGAGTTCGCGCCATCTAATCTTTGCCAACACCAATCATTTGTACAGCGGATTTGTTTGAGGTAGGCGCACTTTTCTTTTTTTTTTTGCAGAGTTCTTCTCATCACACGCATCACCAGTCATACGTTGGGGGGCTTTACCAGGATCAAGGACTTCAGGTTGTTCAAGACTGGCTCAGAGAACTGTTTCGTCCATACGCCATGTCCGCATACCGCATCTTACGTACCCAGCATGGTTTACCAGCAGAATTCTCTCCGCCTCCCAGCCTCCATGAGCATCTAGATGAACAAGAATATTCTGCTCGCTCTCCCTTCGGGTATGTCAACAGAGACATGACTATGACCACCATTGGACATCTCGCATTGTTCAATCAGCATATTCAGAAATCTAATCAGCCTGTGGAATGGATTTATGCTACCTCAAGTCCGGATGTTGACCCCTCTGCGCAAGGTGATATTCAATTGCTCAGGCCTGAAATGATGAAAGGGATGAAAGCCACGACGATTTGGTCTGTCAAAGCTATGGTTAATGGTAAGTGTCTGGGCCAGGGCAAGGGTGGGACGAAGAAACTTGCTAGGAATGAAGCTGCTAAGCTTGGGCTAGAGAGCTTGGGTGTACATGTTTAGTGAGTCGGCTCGTGTTTGATTGTTCTAGGCAATCACTCAGGAACTGGGCAAATTGAAATTCATATGCCCTTTTATCCGGGTGAAGTTCGCTGCTTCGGGAAGCTGTCATTCCCTCGCCGTCTTTGCCTACCGAATACTTCCGTTTATTGACTCCCCTCTCATAAGAGCCCAGACCTATACTTCAAGCCTCCCGTTGGGTTTCAAGGTCCACGCTTCCCGCCTTGGTCACCATATAGCGACACGGGAACCAACATCATTAACGGCAATGGCACAGACAACACGAACAATTCCCGGCATGATTTCTTCAGACTGAGGCAGGAAGCTCTTCTCTGTGGTGCATTACTAATAAGCCTCATGAGACGAGCCGCCTGCTTCAATATGAAGAGATTGTGGAGGGAAGATGGTCAGACTTTCCATAAAATAAACCAAGTTTTGAATAAGCATGTTTCATCGTCAACATTTTTATCAGAGGTACAGGGGATGGTGGGATAAACAAACAACCATAGATAATTTCGTATGAATATATTCTGTATGTCTATCTGCCCCAAGTCATGGATTCTTTGAGCTTATATTATCAATCGGACATGTGTTTTTGACTTGCAAATTCGCAATCAAGTTAGTACCTTAGTACTACGCTTCAAGCTGAACTATATTGTTGTTGTTGAACGAACAAAAACCCGAAAGTTGATTCAGTGTTGCAAAGGGTCAAGAGGAAAGCCATAGAAATTCTATATGAAGCATATACAAGCAAAATCGAGTACAGGTTGTCGACATTGGTGGGACGTGAGTTATGAGTATGGACACAAACGGGGCACATGCATTCGGATGTTTGCTTGGGTATCTACAGTGATGATAGTTTATGCTCCAGAATAATATCTCCATGCAAAGTAAGCTCCCATAAGACTGAGAGGAATAAAATACATCAGGCTGAAAGTAGAAGAGATGAGCGTTGAAGTCAGGGACCGAGGTAACATGAAGACCCTACTTTGATCCATGCTCGATAGCCTTCTGCGCTGATGTTGGTGCAGTTGATAGCTTCTTAAGATCCATTCCCTATCAGAAGTTAGATCGAGTCGTAACGGGAAAGGGAATAACAACCTACGCTGTTCTTGTCGAACGTACCAACAAGCATTTCAGGTAGAAGGGCACGAGCTTCGTCGGAGTGTCCAACGTCCTCAAAAGCCTCAGTGGCATCCTTTCCTGTGTACAGACTTGAGTCATGGATTACTTTGAGTAACATTGCACGCACCAGACTCGGCCAATATAACTTCGTCTCCTCCAGGATGCTAACATAGCAATGACACTGTCAGAAATTTCTTTAATTCACGAACTCTCAACAATACCTCGTCAATGAATTTTGTGCAGTCGTAGACTGGCGAAAGAGTGTAAGCTTTCGGACAAAAAGACGAATTGTGATTGGCCCATGTACCTTTACCGTCAATGAGCAACCAGATGCTGCTTTTCGTGTTGTTGGCTTTGAGGTCGTCGATAGTAATGACTTTGGACATCTCTACTGAGTACGAATGAAAGCAAGAGGAGAGGAGAGAAGTTTTGGACGAGTGGAGGTTGGAGAGCAAAGAGATGCTTAAACTCGCCTGACCTTTTTATTTCCAAAAAAGTTTCCCACCGGTCCACCCAGGTCCGCAAGCATCGCACTTGAATTGCCCAGTTCGCATCTGATCGTACTCGACTCCGAAAGCCTGCTAACCAAGGTAAAAATTCATAACTGCACTGTATTCCTGTATTGTTACTCTCAGACTACTAGAATATATATCTGCTCAATTTAGTACTCGAATAGCCATGGGGCCAGCCAAAAAAAAACAGGTTGGCGATTCAAGCGTGGATCAAACATTGTACATCTTCCACATCGCAAGTAAAGGTAACGAAGGCAGTGACAGCCGTGTTCCTAGGCATGAGCAAGTGGGGGAGCTTCAAACGAAAGGAGATCTGAACAAAATTATGAATTCGAGTCTCGAGAACATTGAGGATGGAAAGCAAAAGCACTTGAAGACTGCTTCAGGCGGACAAATTTTTTTAAAACCACCATGAATTCCCACGTGTCACGTGGGCCAAGTGAAAACGTCCTTGCTGACGTTGGGTATGGGCAACGGCTGCAAGACTTTCCGTGCGCTGACTAATAGAGCGCTTATCTGAGGCTATTCAATTTTATCGCGCTCATTTTGCCTCAAT
>MU790833.1:0-28796 GCA_027886635.1 Lentinula boryana | reverse complement strand
GTCACATGTATGTAAACGAAAGAAAAGGAAAAGATAAAAGAAAAAGTATAATAGGATAGATAAAATGAAAATGAAAAAGAGTCAATTCGTAACATTACGCTTGTCCTGGCATGCCAGTGGGTGTTGAGGAAACAAAAACTATTTGCCTTCGAAGTAATCTAAAGTGATCAAGGATACCACAATCCGCTGCCTATCTACCAAAAGATGCTCGACATATAAATCCAAAGTACTTTGGGTACCTGCTTATTCAACTCCAACATAATGAGCGGCTTATCCCAATAGCCATTTCATATCTCAGTGAACTGTAAGGGTTTCGTCTCGGTGGGATTTTGAAATAACGTTGTTGCAAAAGCAAAAAGTCGATTCAACACACTCTCCCGGTCTGACTCGACTAGATTTCCGTCCCGCACAACTGTGGTCAGCAAATAGTTCTGACTTGGTAAATCTCGGTTTTGAATTGCCTCAAACAATGGTGGGATTTAGAAAACAGATACTCTATACGATATTGGAAGGTAAATTTCGGACGCTAAACATTGGGATACAACAAGATAATTCTAGACGGCGGTCGCAACAATTCCTGATTCGAGCTTGCTATCACTGCCTGTGACTAGACTGCCTTCAAGTTGACATTAGAGTCACCTTCAATATATAGTCTCAGCTTGAGTTGCCACTGATTGACCAGTTCAACAGACTTACTCTGATTCTTTCTTGTCTACAACTTCCAATTCAGTTTTCGGGACATCTATTGGCTCATGGTCTTCAAAGCGTTGCGCAGAAGAAGGCAGTGTGATGACTGCTGAATTTTCGTCAAGCGCTTCAATGAATTTGGTTCCTCCGGATCCGATCAGAGGTAAAAGTAAATTACGGATGGGAACCTCGTTTGCGGGTGTGTCGACAACAGGGATATTTGCCGTAGAATCTACATGATTCAGGCTGAGAGGTGCGGATGTGTGTGCTACATTCACGGAGGTTGTATCGGGAATATCAGCCACAGTATGAACACGATTTGAGCGTTCTCTAGTCGGAGTGGCACCAGGGAAACTGTCAACTTTCCATGTACTAGGAACAGGAGCAACGGGTAACAGCCAGGTCGCATTCAAGATGACTCCATATCCTGTCAAAGGAGAAACAACCATCCCATGAGCGACTTGGAAAAAATACATGTAGTCTTACCGGTATCATATCCCTTTATAGTCTCCCAACTCCAAGAGATAAAAGTTCCGATATAGCTGACATACGGGATAATTTTTTGCAGAAGCAATAAGACTGGTTGCAACGGAGGTGGAACAACCGCCACAGGGATATTGTCGAAAAGCCATGTTAGAGCGGTCGAAATCATAGCTGCGCGTTTAATAAATGTGATTTCTTCGTCATTGAGGGTGGTCATTATGGGAGGCGGGAGGAATCTGAGGGGACACCTTAAGGTCAGCACGCAGTTTGAATTCATCACACGTACATGTGATAACCCCACCAAGTAGCCTCAATAGAAAACTTTGTCCTTGAAGGTAACCAGAGTTTCTTGACTACCCTGCGAAGGACTGGAGAAGAAGGATTGATCATTGGATTCTGAACACTGGGTCCATCTTGAGGAGAAGAATAACTCTTGCGTCCTTGACTTTGAATACTCTTTCGTTTATGATGAAAAGGCCACCACTTCCGCTTACTTTCAGCAGTACCATGTACTGATACGTCTGCAGCTTCACTGCCATGAGTATTAGTAAAAGCGACTAATGGTACTATGCAGAGAGCCGTGTCGAAAACAAGCTGGGACTCGGCCAATTGAACCATGTCCATGTTCTGTGGTTGGAGAGGTAAATAGAGCATGATGTTCGCATCAGTAGCAGAAGGCATGAGTAGATCACCACGTTTGCCAATAGAGCGGGAACCACTATCAGAGTCTTCTTGATCATTGGGAGAGGCAAGAGTGTGTAAGATTGTCCACATGGAAGCCTGTTCTTTCTTGGTGTCGTCATTCATGATAGTTGGGTCGGAAAGAAGGTCAACTAGATACTTTTCATTGATCTTGATTGCCAATTGACAAAATGGAAGAAGACAATGGGATACATCGTCGAATGTTGGAGAAGACATAGACGTAGAAGCAAGTTTGGAGGTATCAGACAATGGTAGAGAAGGAATAGCGGCCAAGAAAGCATCAATGAGCTCCCGAATCTGGACAGCAAACACATGAGAGTCTTTGACATCTGTATTGTTGTGTACATCAATGGCGGGAAAGCTGTAAGTTTGTATAACTTCCTTCGAGTCGGTGGTGGATTCATTGAGAAGGTTCTCGTCGGAAGAGATGCTGAGTATATATTCAGACTGACTCTCAGCTGAACGACTCTTGAGCTGAGCGAGCTTTCTAAATGGTTTGAACATCGCGAGTTGGTCTTTAGAATGTCGATGCTGAGTCTTTGCGGATTCTTGGATTTGTTCATTGGCGGGTGTTGTTTGCTTGACCACAATCTGATCAAAATCTGTATGAGTCTTGGAGAGAAGCTCAGCCGGTCTATGCGTCTTGAAGGTCATTGTGTACGGGGTTGCGCCCATTGAAGAGAAGTCGAGTGTAAGACTCTAAGAGCAAAAGAAACCCACGTCGTGATCCGGAAGAACTTTGCCGGCCAAATGAACTTCGTGTTCAAATAGCCCAAAGTACAGTACATACTACTTAACGGTCTTTGATAGACACTTGTAGTCCCTGAGGTTAGCAATGGTCAGTTCTTCCCAACCTCTATTCCTACCAGTGAGAAAATGAAAATGGAGATATTTTAAAGCAAGAAAAACGGGAACCATAGTCCTCAAGAATAATGAGTCACCGATCATTTGACAAATACCTTAGGTGGTATCAGGAAAACTCACAAAGCTCCTTTCTTCTGGAAGGACCTGTTGTCAACGACCATGTGCGAGAGACAAAGAGCGATAAGTGAGCGAAGTAAAACCCCAAGCGAATTGAATAAACCCAAAGTGGTATAATCTAGCAGAGTTCGAGAGACAAGGATATCGCTGTGATCATTTCAAGGTTTGGTCCCAACGGTGCTCTATTTGATGAGACTCATCGAAGCGAATGGAACACTTTAAAGGAAGACTGCTGCAGTGACACTCACTACTCCCACATATTGATGAGCTTTCACACTGTCGAGGAAATGGAAATTGTGCAGTGAGGGTATTTCAATTGAACTCAAAGAAAATTAATATTGAATGAGAAAACAAAAAGTATTGTTGGAGAAGCTCGATCTAACCAGTTCGACATTCGTGTTGAATCCTTCTACGAATATTGCCAAACATTGCCAGAGGGCGCTTAATCGCGCTTTACGGAACAAGGTTCCCCCATACCAACCGATCCACCATCCTCTCTGAATCTTGCAACCTTTGTTGGAGAAAATCCACTGGGCTGCGCACAATGATGATTGACAATCTGCTGTTGGTGCGTCGTATGCATGATGCGAGGTACCGGATGGGATTAATCGATTATCGGAAATAGTCACTTCAACCAAAAGCGGACTCTGTTGACCTAAATGACAGGACGATTGGCGGAGCGATGAGAGCTGCAGAGTGTTTTGAAGTCCTGGGTTGCGGCAGCCTGTAGTATTCATTGTATAGTTGTTTTTATCCTGGAAACAATCACCTGCTTCCATTTTCCATCGTCCATTTTCAATTTTGATATTTATGGTTTAGTAGACAAAGAATGATAGCGAAATGTTTAATAAATAGTACTATCGCTCTCGCAGGTGTGTTTCGCCAAAAATCAAACGACCCGTCAAATCTACCGCTGAATGTAAGCGTCGTACACACGACAGACACTCACGTTCAGCCAGTTGATACGAACACTGTATATTCCAGACGTATGAAGTAATCGTACGATGTGATGGAGATAAAGTAAAGAAAGTATGGTTAGGTTCCGAGTTATATGTAGACTCGAGTGCCGGGAAGCCAAGTATAAGCGCGGGAGGCGCTTACACCGAAGGCAAATCTGTGCAGCGAAGTCAATTTCCATCCTTGGTTGTGATCGCTTCACTAAACGAAATACAACCCAGCGATGAGTCAAATCAGTTCGCTGACTCAGACGACTGGACGCACTTCGTGGAGGTACAATTATCGGAGTAATAGACACCTTCATCATCATGCAAAAATTTCAACCTCAGCTTGATCTGAAAGACTAGTCAGTGTTCATCCTATTCTGTGATTAGGTTCAGTAGTGAGACTTACGCCCCATTTTGACTGGATAACACCAGTACATTCCCCTACAACATCGTTGTTGCTTTCGGGGCTGACAGTGGCGAAATTGCCCTAGGATTAATTCTAGATATCAGAGTAGCGCCACAGTTAGTCGAACGAGAGGTATTCACCTGATATTTAGAGCTGTAGGCAGCGTTATTGCGGCTCGGATGGTAATTGATGTTCTGGAGAACCGGATGAAGTATGGACTCGGATGCGGAGCCAGTGGTAGATTCGCTTACCGTTGAGCTATCATAGTAAGAGGCCATGGCACTCAAAGATAGAAGGTAATCATGCCTTGTGTCTTATTATATTTACACTCACATCTGTGGGCGTCCATCTATGTCATTTCGTGGGAAAAGGCGGGCCGCGGATACAACCATCCTCTGATACGCGGTGGATCACGTGCAGTTTGTTTTCTTTCAATGATACCCTCACCTATGAGTTATATGGTTGCTGCTGCTTCCGCTGCAGGTGTAGCTGTTTTCTCATTGTACTACTACTATCCTCGGTGGAAGGATTCACGAATTCGTGCGCAGGTGAATAATGAGTTCTTATTGTCTGAATTTGCCCCTAACACCTTCACAGCTTCCTCCAGATTTAGAAACTTGGAGATGTCCAGGTAGAAGTCATGAAGCAGAAGAACGCGTGTGGAATGTATTCAGCCCAATACTTTCTCGTCATGGTTTGACATCGTGGCCATGGGGGCGATCGGACAGCTCACTGAAGACACCAGACGGTGAATATCCGCGAGCCAATGGTTATAATGAACTCTTTGACGACCGCCGGTCGGTAAAGCTCGTGAATCTGAAGATTTGGCTCTATTGGGTGAGTATAAGAGCATCGTTCGACATATAGCTCTAGACATGTTACCCTAGAATCCCCTTAATCGCGCTATCAGAACTAGAGAAGGTCAGGACGTGGTATGTCGCGTCATCGTCATCAAAGGAGAAGGTGTCAACGCCCTCAATTCTCTGAGGCGAATCTCCACCGGTCTGAATTCACTCGTGTCTCGCAACCACGCCTTGCCAATGTTACGAGAATTTCGTTTCCAAGATATTGTTTGTGGTATCTTTCCGATGTCTGGAACCTCCTTCAGCGAGATTTTCGGGCCTAACAGTCACCGCCGGTGCCAATCTAGTGTGGGTGACATACTAGAACTCTTCGTACAAGCATTCGAGGCGAGAATTCTATAATCAGCTTCCCCTTAGTCAAACTCACAACTATTCACTAGGCGCTTGCATTCATACATGAGAAACGTGTTGCCCATCGAGTCTGTTCAATGCCCGTCCCTTTTTCTTCGAGATTCTGACCTTTGGCACAGGATGCTTTCTTCCATAATTACCTTGTACAATGGGATCCAGAATCACTAAAACATCAGCATGCCCGACTTACCCGTCCACGCCTTTACCTAATTGATTTTGAAACAGCTCTCTGCTTTCCTGAAGATTCTTTATACGAAGATTGCACCTGTACAGGCTTACCATTTGGTGATATCGATGATTACGCCCTACCTACTCCTCCAGGAGTGGCGGAAGGAAAACCCTACAACGCCTTCTATCTCGATTTTTGGCAGTTGTGCTATCATTTAGCATTTTTGCAAGTACGTACCTAGCTTGTGTGTACCTCTTCTGCCTGATAACGCACCACACGTCTTACAGACTGGCATACAAGAGCTCGATGAGCTGCTGTTGGGATTGGTGAATATGGGGACTGCTGCAGCTGCCCTGGATTTACTCTCAGAAAGGCTGGGACTCATACCCCCCGCCCAACTCCATGTTCAGCCGAAGTACCGCGAGGTAGTTGATGGTCACGCATTTTATCCTACACGACCGTCACGGTAATTCATACGGAGTAGACATCCCAGTAGTACCGGTACCCTCTTTTCTTTCGCTAATTGTTGACATCGTTGAAACCTGTCAGGCCTTCAAAGACGCTGTTCAGCTGCGAACTCGAACCTGAGCATACCGAGCACAGACAAAAGATTTTCTTGATCAAAACATTCCGAATCAATGGTGTGATTGCCATGGAGTGATAGTGCGCGCGCGCTTGAATATATGTAGTATCCTTAGCACATTCTCCATGACCTACTAGACTTAGACTGATGAATTAATTACACATCAACATCTCAAACTAAAGAGAGAACACACCACAGAAGAAATCTGGATAACTCAAGCCTCGTCCCATTCCACCTGTTCCGCGACTATCTCCGTTGGACGTTCCTCCGGTGTCCGTCCAGCTTTATCAAGCCTGCCAAAATCAACGAGCCAGAAAACAAGTTGCCTAGCCAGTACGCCAACTATAACCCCAGTAGCCTATACACGCGACGCCACAAAATACGTACACCGGATATCGCGTCCACAAAATAGATAACCATGTTGTATGGCATGAGCACAAAGACATCAAGCAGTACCTACTTAAAATACAGTCATAGGAGCAAGGATGTACAGAGAGATCGAAAAAAGGATGGCGAGGAAAGCAAAGAAAATCAATACTGAATGAGAAAAAAAAAGTATTGTCGGAGATGTTTGATCTAACTTGAACCTGTTCGACGTTGGAGTTGAATCCTTCTAAGTACGAATATGAAAGTCATTGCCAAGTATTGCCAGACGGGGCTTAATCGCGCTTTACGGAACAAGGTTCCCCCATACCCAACCGATCCACCATCCTCTCTAAATCTTTCAACCTTTGTACTGGGCTGGGCACAATGATGATTGACAATCTGTTGTCGGTGCGTCCGACGGTATGCATGATGCGAGGTACCGGATGGGATTAATCGATTATCGGAAAGAGTCGCTTCAACTGGCACTGAAAGTTGACTCTGTTTACCTACATGACAGGACAATTTTCAGGGCTTAGATGAGAGCTGCAGAGTGTCTTGGAGTCCTGGGTGTGGCAGTGTGTAATGCTCATTGTATAGTTGTTTTTATCCTGGAAACGATCACCTGCTTCCATTTTCCATCGTCCATTTTTTATTTTGATACTTATGGTTTAGTAGACAAAGAATGAGAGCGAAATGTTCAATATTGACGGGAAGAGTTGTTCAAGTGAAAATTCCGTCTTCGGTTCAATCTCCTACAAAGGAATGGGAAACTATCTCTCAAATTCGATTTCACTTTGCATGAATAACAGCAGCTGGGGTGCAAAAATACCAGATTCTGTTATTCCACGGCGTACCCAAAGACTGTTTATCTCAACACTCTGGTGAGTTACACTAACCCCGGCTCATCTCCAAAGGTAAACCTCAGCCCGGCTAACCTCGCTCTCCACTCATCAGCGCCGACATATGCACCACACATCCTCCTCCTCCCCGTGAACGCGGTCCTGCCATGCAACACGCGGTGATTATCGAGTACAACCGCGGTGCCTGGCTTGAGTTGAACAACATACCTCGATTCATCAGAGGAAAGAATAGTGTGGAAATGAGAAAGGGCAGAGTAAAACTTGGGTATGAGCTCCGCGTTCGATAGCGCAGAATTTGCGTCGAGGAAAGTAGGACCAATCGGAGCACGGTCGTAATTATTCCACCGGACCTGGACAAGTTGGTCAGTGGATGGGTTGTGGGTGAGAACGGGATAGCCTGCGGTTGGATGCTCGGTACGGAAGATGTAACCGGAAGAAGAAAAGTCACCGGAGGCGTGGGAGGGGATACGGAGGTTAGAGAGGAGGTGGTAGGAGGAAGGGTGATTGGAGCGGAGGAGAGAGGCGGCGTGGAAACCGTCAACGAGGATAGTTTGACCTCCGAGTGTTGTTTGGTCTCCGAGGGATCCGAGGGAATTACTGTCACTGGAATGATCCAAGAGATGAAAGAGTTGTAAGCCACTTGGATCTGTAAAATACGTGTTATCGGTATGGACATCGAGACCTAGATTGGTATATGCTGTATCTCCTTTTCCTAAGTCGGAAGTGAACTCCCAGAAAGCACCATAGTGAGTTTCTCTGATAAAGGCAATTCTGCGGACGAGAGTTTCTGTTGCAGAAGGTGTTGGCGGAACACCAGAGATGAAGGAGAAACCGTAGGTGTGTATTGTCGATAGCCAGTGAAGAAGTGTTCTATCACCTTGTTCGCCTGGCTTCATGATATCCTCATAGGAAACTGTAGGCGGTGAATTGGAAATTTGAGCGTTCCATAGTACCTGCTGTGGCTGAGAAGATTGGACGATGGGAGGATCATACGAATGTCGTTTTAACCATTCCCACGGATAAACCGATTCATGTTCATGAGGCCAAACAACGACCAAACCGTCTTGCCGATTGTCTGCTCTCAACGGCTTTATATTGGTCGGGATATCAAATGTGTTCAACATTCGTTGTTTGGTTTTTGGGTGGACACATGAAGTGCACAAACAGTGGTCTCGAAGCCAGATGTAGTCAAATCGTGACTGCGTATTGGTCTGGGGCTCCCAGTTTATCTGTAGTGAGCCTTTGTTGTCCTCTCTTTTCGTTATTCTCGGTGTAGATGTAGCATACAGTCTTTGGATTGATTCTCTTCCAAAGTATCCCGCTCGCCACAGCCCAGTCGGCCATCTTTTGTTATTTCCTGGAAAGCGAGTTCGTAGTAACATCAGCAAATGTGTACCTTCCGGCTAACTTTCTAGTCCGTAGGTCACGTGTGTGTCCAGAATAGTACACTCATATGCTCGGAATCTTTTCGGCATCAGGTCGGAGTTTGGAAAATCCGAGCATAGGGGTGCCCTCAGTTCCTTACCACCAGGCTAGCCTGTTGCCGGAAGCTATTTGGTGCGTTCGCTTTGATGACTCTGCTAAATGACCATCAATTTGAAGGAATGTTCACTGTGCTGTACGCCATTCAAATGATTCGATGAACCTCCGTATTAGACAAGCTGTGTGCTATTCTATGTGAGTTTGGTCTGAGGTGACCAGTGAACAGCGGATTCAAGAAGATCGGGAAAAGAAGAATGGTGAGAAACTACATCCTTCAAGCTGTTATGCTTGATTTTCTCTGTAGGTAAGAAACACATCCCGTGCAACAGCGGGCATTTCGATTCTTGGAAGAACAATTCAAACGCAAATAGCGATTGAGAAGTGATTGCTCGTATAATATTGGCCCAAACCTTATAGCCGGAAGATCAGCAAAAGTGGAAAGTGCGATGATTCCTGCAACCTCATATTTAGTATACACTGAATCCTAGGGAACCAGTGTGAATATGGACTTGCAACGTTCATCTCCCCACTGCCTCGCTTCGATCATGGAGAGAGAGATCAATATTCAGTAGTTCCTATCTATTGGATGCATTCTAAGTCTGGCTGGCAGTGTTGGCTTGTTCGGCAGTGGTCAAAAGATAGATGGGGCCTGGGGGCCTCATATATATCAGTTCTGACCAAGGATTGTTCACCAGAAAACAGATCTCTTTCTTACTTCCGTCATTTCTTTCCTTCCTTTCAGCATGCAGGGGATGGCAACGAGAGGTAGGTGATAATATACACAATCCTAGTTGTTTTCTCATTTACATGTCACTCAAGAGGAACAGGAACCTTACTATGTTGTATTCGATATATTGCAATTCACGGCTCTCGCTCTCATCTCTGCGACATACCTTTCAGCACTGTTTTCTCAAAAGCTTCAGCGCATGAAAACTTGGTTCGCTCTGATGATCTCCTGTTTGCTATACTGCATATCCTTTGTTTTACTTGTCGGCCACCAAACCGGACCCAGTCCGTCGTTGGATCTCTGTTTATTTCAAGCAGGACTCATTTATGCCGCACCTCCAAGGTGACAACTTGACGTTCTGGTCGCCCCCCCACCCCGAAGCCGAATTCAACTCATATTATCTTTTCTTTCTTTGTATAGTGTCGCTGCAGCAGGACTAGCGTTTGTTGTGGAAGTGAGTTCACATCGCTATCATGGTTGGACATCATCATCTGATAGATATCGGGGAAGCTTTATCTGAGACTCACTACCACCTTGACCCAACGAAGGCTCGATAATCGGATCATCACAGGCGTAAGTGAATTCACTTTACTGTAAAGCAAAAATACTAGATTGACTGTGGGCATCAGATTTTATTCATGCCACCCGTTGTGCATCAGATCATATTCTGGATAGCGATGTTTGTCAGTTGAGCTGCTTCGTATGCAAGGATTTCATCCTGATCGCACAAAAAAAATTGTTTTCTTTCCAGACTGGGCTTCCCAAACCAGATATTGTTCACCGTAATCAGCAACAGATGTTCTGTGATATTGGCGATGACATACCGTCAGTTCTTGCGAGATCACAACTGGTCTGGCCTTTACTTATCATTATCCCTTGCAGGACCACCGTGACAGGAATTACAGTGATCGTACTCATCGCAATGATGATTTTGCTGGAGTGTATGTCCCCCTATCTGTCGGTACAAACCCCAAATCAAAACAAGGATATAACACATCTCATTTTATAGTGTACACAATCTACTATCTTTGGCGTGCGCGTAGTGTCTTCAGGGACCTCAGAAAACGTTGTGAATGTGGCCCAATCTTTCCATTTGCGTTGTTCGTTCGAGTAGGGATCTTCACTTTTGCCGGAGGGTTAGGAATAATGTAAGTTTGCTTTTTTTTTTCTGCGCTATATTGAAGCTCGTGTATCTGCCATATCTCAGTTTAGTAGATATCCTTTTGAACAAGAGCTCTGCAATATCTAGTGGGGCAGGCACTATAGATCTACTGGCCGTCAGTGAGTAGTAACTCATTAGCAGTATTGAAATCCAAATGCCGAAACTAACAGCTAAATTCCCCAGTCCCGCTCTCAATCGCACTTGTGTTCGGAACGCAGGAGGTGAGATCTTTTTGTTAGTTCTCGATGCATACTCAAGTTGGATGAGTAGGACATTGTTCAAATTTACAAATTCTGGAAGAAGAAAGGCCCGCTGGAAGATACCTCGCCGGCAGATAATCATATCGATGTCGACCGGTCTTTGATAGTCTAGAACACTCCTCCGACCAACGGCGAACAAAGTTCTTGTAGCCAGTGCTAGAGTGACTCCAGACATTGTTCAGTAGTGTGTTTTCTAGGACCATACATGTCGACTTTCATTACCATGCTCAAACTCCCGTATATTACTACAGACAGCCAAGTTGTGTTCACCACCGTAATACTGTTGATCGCAAACTTTTCAAGCCCACCATCTGGTGAGCACACCTGAGGCAATGTGTAAGTCCATGTTGGAAGAAATATATACCATGAATGCCACTTATGTATTTACAATGGTGTGTATCATGAACAGTCTGTTAGGAAATCGAACTTCCTCAATATATCATCGTATCCCACATAATAAATCTTCAAACTTTCCGTCGACAAAATAATACTTCCCCATTCCTGGCCGGATTCAATGTAGGTCCGAACCATTCATCTGATGGTCTCACGCCGTCTTTCATCTTGAAATCATAACGGAGAACGAGGTAAGCCAAGAGGCATTTCATTTCCATGGAAGCGAAAAACCGGCCAGGACTGAGGAGATCTTTGTTAGAACGGTTGATGTGATGGCCACGATGAACTCACCAAAGATGGCGCCCCCCACCAAAAGCGAGATAGGACTCGGAATTCCCAGTCATCCTGTACTGCCAATCCTTTTCATTTTCTAGTCCATCCAGGGCTTTTGGTCCCTTGCGCATCGATGCGAACCGCAATCCGTCGAATTCATGGGCACTTTCATACAAATTATTATCTTCGTGCACAGCAGTAGCCGCGGCAGCGACGTAATAGCCTGAGGGAATGTGCGTTCCGTCTGAAAAGGTAAAGTCCGACACAGCAAGTCGTGGCATCCATATTGCACCGAGGCCTTTCAAGCGAAGGGTTTCCTTGAGGAAGCTATCAAGTTTCACGCATCGCCCAAGTGCCTCTCTTGTCCACGTCGTAAGGTCGTCAGGATCAAACTGCTGTTCAACCTCCTCGCGCAGAATTGAAATGTATTGTGGTTGAGAGGCGAGATAATAGAGGGCATGTATGAAAGTCTGACGGTCAAGTGGTGTAAGAACGACAAGTCATCATTCTAGGCATGAGGATTGAAAATCACTTTGGTAGTAGTATGCAGGGCAACAAAAATGACATTGAGCATACGCATTGATAGGGACCGCGTCGAATGTTCCTTGTCCGATGGCGAGTCTTCCATCAACCATGAAAGCATGTCGTTCTGAAATGGTTTAGTAGACAAACAGTATAAATGAAAGAAAGGACTTGGTGCTAACAGGCATAGCAGACACTGAACTACGTCGCAGGTTTCGTCGGCTTTCGATCAGTGGGGTCAAGAGTTTTTCCATTCGTTCTTGGTGTTTGAATATTGACCTATATGCAAGTCCGGCCCATCTAAACCGTATCATTCTATCCTCATGTATGTGCCGCATATAAAAAAAGAGGACACACGGGCGAAGAAGTTTCGGTACTAGGAACTTCAATACTGGGCCCATGAGCAGCACATCGTCAGTAAAATGACGCGCAAGCTTGCAGTACTCTTCGTCTCGACCTTGTGTTGACGTGTTAATACGATCGATTGAGAGTGATAGTGTAGTATGAGACGTACAGAGAGGATCCCCCACGAGGATACGACTAGTTGCTTGACAAATTATTCGCGAAAAAATAGGTAACACCGTGATAGACGACCAATCTACTAGCAAGTCAACTCTCATAGCAGGAGGAAGTGTGTTCAAAGGCTCACCTCCTCCATTGATCTGGGTATCAATGATGTCCGAACATGCGTCATGCATTTCGTCCACCAGAGGCGGAAGAATACCCTCAAGATTGAAGTTGAGCTTTGTTCGAATCACAGGTATATGATACAGTTCATCAGAGAATAAAGATCCCACAAGGTGGCGCAGCTGTAGAAGCTAGACCAAGCTGATGTTTTCATCTCTCATGTCATACTCGTGTTGTCTCACCTCTTCCGCCGCCGACTCCATTGACAGAATATCCTCAGGCGCGTTGCACAGCTCTCGCACATGTTCCTTCGCCTTCGCAAGGACAACCCATTGACCGAGCAACGAGAACGTGAATAGGCTACCTGGGAACTATGAGATAATCAGCCTTTCGGGGGTTGAGAGAAAGATAGAAAGTACGTACACGAAGACATGCATCCTTTATGGCAGCTTTCGAACGAAAGCAATTTGACACAGAATGCATATAACTTGTCCATACACCAGGGAATCCATTTGCTGGTAGACAACGCTAGTTGGATAGACAAAAATAATGAACATCATCCAATTTTTGTCGGGTGTGTGTTACCTTTGCACGTTCGGCTCTGTTCTTCAACTTAATCAAGAGCAAAAGAATAAGCAGTGAGAGCAGAAATCCCAGTTTGAACATGAGGGGGCAAACCTGGGAAGAGACAAGGAATATCTTTACGTGAGAATCGAAGGCTGTCTATGTAAAACTCATCAGATGGAATTGTTTAGGAGCCGTAAAGACCTGTTGGATCGATCAGTAAGTATGCATTTGGCCTCACACTAGCCAATGCCGAGGCATCATAATAGAGCAAGTTACACAAACGTACCGGTTGCTGTTCGATCCGTATATGCTCTGAAGGCAGATGAAAGGACAGGACTTGACCAGTTGACCGGTATTTACCAGCTGATAGAAGGTTGGCTCATGCTCGTGCATTCCTTCAACACATTCCATTTGAAAAGAGATTTTGAACATGGTGTAGTTTCTCTGCTTTGGCTCGGTGTATTCATAAGTGCAGCCTGTAGTTTATTTGTTCGTGAATAAAGGGCTCATGGGAGGTGGCCATTAAGCGTTACGGCCCGGGGACCCCGTCCAATGATTGAAACGAGGAGGCGGGCAGCCTCCTCCTTTGACATTACATTACGGTGAACAACGACCAAATATGGGTGAGTATTGTTCTGCGCATTGACTACTACTATGGCTCTCACTGACGGCGACGCATAGGTATTCCAAAGGTGTGTTCTCTTTGATATTTCAGCTTCCAACATTCTCATCCTTTTTCATAGTTCTTTCGCTGGATTTCGTGCGTCTTATCCACTGTTGTTCGTGTGCATTCTGACATTTCTACAGAGAACGTTATCCTTTAACGTCTCAACTCATTCAGGAGAACAAGATACCCGAATTCGGTGCGTTGTCGCTTCGATTTGCCGACAAGTCTGACTAACACTTATGTAGATAATTTATACTTGGACTTCAATGCTATTATCCACAACTGCTCACATCCAAACGACGACGATGCACACTTCAGACTATCCGAAGAACAGATATTCACATCTATATTCGCCTATGTCGACCATCTATTCGGCAAAATCAAGCCCAAGAAGTTGTTCTTTATGGCAGTCGATGGGGTGGCACCTCGTGCGAAGATGAACCAGCAGCGCAGTCGGAGGTTCAGAACAGCGAAGGAAGCTAGGGAGCTTCGACAAAAGGCAGAAGCTAAAGGAGAGAAGCTACCAGAGGAGAAGGCGTTCGACAGTAATTGTATAACACCAGGGACGCCATTCATGGCCAGGCTGTCGGAACAACTCAATTACTTTGTGAACAAGAAAATAACAGAAGACTCAAATTGGAGGGATGTCCAGGTTGTATTATCCGGTCACGAAGTTCCAGGAGAGGGAGAGCACAAAATCATGGAGTACATTCGTCTATCACGCTCCCAACCAGATTACGACCCTAATCTTCGACATTGCCTATACGGTCTCGACGCAGACCTCATAATGCTCGGTCTACTCAGCCACGATCCTCACTTTTGTCTTCTTCGGGAAGAAGTCAAATTTGGGCCAGCACGGAAGAGTCGGGGCAACTCTTCCCTTGACTCCATAAATTTCTATTTGCTCCATTTATCTCTTTTCCGAGAGTATCTCCACCTGGAATTCAACTCTCTCGCTACTGAGCTACCCTTTGATTACTCCCTCGAGCGCATCATCGATGACTTCATCCTGCTCGCTGTTTTCGTCGGCAACGACTTTTTGCCCAACCTGCCCGACCTTCACATCCACGAGAATGGACTCGAGAAGCTTTTTGAAGTGTACAAAAAAGTTCTTACTACCATGGAGGGCTATATCAACGACGCAGGGACGATCAATCTACCACGACTCCAGCTCATACTAGATGAGATGGCCCAGTGGGAAGTCGATGTGTTTGAAAAAGAGAACTCTGATACGAATTGGTATAAAGGTAAGCAAGCCAAGTACAAAAATGGGGCCGCTCCGAAGCCGACAGAGCTTGTCCTTACAAAAACCCAACGTGAAATTTTCCGTGCCATGCGCGACTGGCTCATGGCGAAACCATCGAAGGCATTGACTATGCCTAATGATTTCCCAGCAAAAGACAGGTTGTTCATCTTGACTATCGCTCGAGACTTTAACCTGTCTTTGGCTTGGGATGAATATGACGAGGAAGGGCACAATATTGTTTCATTCACACCTGCTTATTCCGAAGAGACGTTTGACGATGAGGAGCAAGAAGCGCAGGTCGCGCTATTACGCGTAATGAGGAAATACGAGAAGGCCCCGATCGATGGAGGGGAAGAGGATTTCGATACCCGTGCGACAAATGCACTCACACACAAGATGGACAAATGGAAACGAGACTATTATTTTGGAAAACTCGAAATATCTTACGACGATCCCGAGGCAATGCAGAAGCTGGTATACCGCTACGTCGAGGGATTGCAATGGGTGATGTATTATTATTTCACAGGAGTCAAATCATGGGCCTGGTTCTATGATTATCATTATGCGCCTAGAATCTCAGACTTGTCATCCAAGGCAACTTGGGGTGGAGAGGGCGGGAATGGTAGGAGAGGGATTGCTCAGCTGAGCTTTGATTTCAAGCTGGGTCAGCCGTTCAGGCCGTATGAACAACTTATGGGTGTGTTGCCCATAGCGAGTAAGGACCATATACCTGCCGCGTATCATGTACGTTCTGAGGATACTCTCCCGTCTTTCCAACTAATATCTGATTCAGGATCTTATGACGAGCTCTACGTCGTCGATATCAGACTTTTACCCAGAAGATTTCGAGCAAGATTTGAATGGCAAAAGAGCTGACTGGGAAGCTATAGTCAAAATCCCATTCATTGATGAAGCTCGTCTGCTCACAGCGATGAGCACTAAGGAACACCTCCTCACTCCTGCCGAGAAGCAACGAAACACCCCTGGAACGAGCACGAAATTCACCTATCGCGGTCTCAATGCGGAACCAACCGAATATCCATCGTCCTTACCTGGATTTTTTCCTCCTCTCCATCGCTGCATGTGCAAAATGGAAGTGTTCGATCTTCCTACGCTGGATCCAGACCTTGGTCTCACTCTTGTCACTGGTCTAGTAGAGGGCGCGTTAACAGGTCCATCAGCCTTATCGGGCTTTCCCTCCCTAAATACACTCCCTCATACGCATACAGTACTCGGGCATCACCACATCAACGTGCACGGCACAGAATCACGGAATCAGAGCATGATCGTGTTTATCAAAAACACATTTGAAGAACGCAAGACAGAAGAAATTGGTCGGGAGATGCTTGGGCAGCGGACGTTCATCGGATGGCCTTTCCTATCGGAAGGCATGGTGGTAGGGGTTTCGGATGAGTTGTTTCGGTATGAGAAGGTACAGGTGGGTGTACCTGGACGAGGAGTGGAGAAGGTGCTTGGGACGCCACATAGTCAGAGTGGCCTTGGATTTTGGAAAATGAAGGCGGAGAAGATTGAAGGCGTCTATTCGAAGAGATTTGGGGTAGTTACTGGACCAGTGGAGGTTTTGTTGCACATAAGGCCATTGAAAGGTATGTCATCTTTTCTCTCTCTCCAAACCAATCAGACTTGTTCAACTGATCGGATACTCATATAAGGTCTCAAACGCCTGGAAGACGGCTCGCTCGTAAAGGAATATGAAGGGATTGACAAAGAGATGGAGGCTGCGGTGCAGATGACGGTTTCTGCTGTTGGCGTGGAGGATCCACGGTACGTAGAGCGACCAGCTCCACACTTGTCAGAAGAGTTTCCGGAGGGAAGTAAGATTTTTTTCTTGGGAGAGCATGCGTATGGTGTCGCAGCGCAGGTGTCTGCCACGACTGATAACAGTCTTTCTGTGATTCTCGCAGTAAGTTTTTCTTTGATATCTGCCCGGTCTTGTCCCTATTGATATTCATTTCATCTGGTAGTTTTTCCCCTCCGACAAATCAGAAAACGCGCAATTCAAAGCCATCGTTCAAGACCAATCTTCCTCTTCCTCACTATCCCCCCACTATTATCCAGCTTTTCGAGCGGCAGAAATGCTCGGGTTGTCAAGTCGAGGCATAGCAAGGATCACTTCGAGTTTCCTGATTATCACGTCTGATAACCAGAAACTTAATATTGGGCTAAATATCAAGTTTGAGGCAAAGAGTTTGAAGGTGATAGATTATTCAAGGAAGGAGGGACGGCATTGGGAATTTAGTCAGAAGGCGATAAAGTTGATCAAGGAGTACCAAGAGGCATTTCCGGATGTGTTCAGGTGTGTGGACATCAATGTCGATGGTGAGTTCAATCTTTCTATATATCAGCCCTGATCTCAAGAAGTATTCTCTTTACAGGCATGTTACGAGCCGTCGACGTCTTGTCTGGTCCTAATCCTGACGGCCGAACGAAAGAAATCCGAGCCTGGCTTAAATCCAAAGGCGTGCCAGATTTCGAACCCGTGACGCTGTTCTGCGACCAACTGAGCAAACAGACCATTTCCCAGATCGAACAACTCGCTGATAAGCTGAACACGAACCGGTCGACGGACGGGATAAAGAAAGCGATTGTGAAGGGGATTCCGAGACAGGCAGTGCTGAAACCTGCGCATGCGGTTTATCGGTTGCGAGGGCAGAGGTTTGCGTTGGGGGATAGGGTGATCATGGTGCAGGATTCCGGGGGAGTGCCGTTGGGTGTGAAAGGAGTAGTGGTTGGTCTGAATGCGAAGACGATGGATGTAGTGTGGGATATCCCGTTCATGAGTGGGAGTACGTTGGGAGATAGGTCGGTGTTTTTTTTTCTTTCAAGCTCCTTCTCAATTCTTTGTTTCGTACCAACCTCCCTTAACGCCTTCTTTGTTTTTCTACAAAAACAGATGCTCCCAATACCGAGGCCTCGCTGTCGAGTTTAATTCTTGTCTCAATTTAAGTGATCCACAGTTCGTGACGTCCACGAATGCCAAAGAACAAAATCCCTCGCTGCCTGTGAACCACGCAGCGCCATTCAAGCCAAAATTTGGACCTCATCCCATGGTTAGGCTTCCACCGGGACAGGTTCCTGCAGCAGGCTTCCGGCCTGCGCCGGCCCAGCCGCAATCACACTCCCAACAGCAAGTAAAACTCCCCAATGCATCGTCGACATCGTCTCCTGTCAAGCAGATGCATATTATGACTAATCCTCAGCATCACCAACAGGGTGCTGGTATAGGAGCAGCAGTTGCACGGGGAGGAGTTCGAAATGGCTTCATGCCCAACACCAACGCGAGAGGTATGTACTCACATGGATCGCGAGGACGAGGTGGGGTACCCTTCAATGAAGGCGGGGTAAGAGAAGCAGGAACAGGAGGAGGATCCAATTTCCAAGGAGTAGGACGAGGAGGGCCTGGGCCTGGTTCTGGTCCTAGTTCGAACAATTCGAGCCATTTCCATGGTTTAAATGGTACAAATGGTGATCGTGGCAGAGGTGGACTCGGAAGAGGTGGTAGGGGAAGGGGGTTCAGAGGACGAGGAAGAGGATATACTAACAGTAACTATAACGCGTCTGCACCTCCGTTACCACTGGCGTCGTGATTTTTCAGATCATCAGGGAAAAGATTTCAGGCTTAGGAGGGAGTGAACTGGATTTGTTCGATGCTTACTCAAAGGCTGTCGCTCGTTTGTGGGTGTTTTGTCTCTCGTTATTCAGTGCTTAGTGTATAGTGATTGGGGATGGATCATACTCTAGTTCAATGTGTGTGTATGTGTGTGTGTGTGTATTATTGTAAGTGCAAGGGAAGGGAAGCTCTACATTGAATCCACTGAAGTCCACTTATACGTTGGAATTATCGATTATTGATAGCAACATATCGTGATCAAGGATGCCGGTCATATTACATCCTCAACCCATCTCATGTACATTAGTGTTTAACGGCTGCGACGGCCTAGTGCAAAGACATGCGTCCGATTTTTCGCATGTACTTGAGTGTTTCGAGGTAATGTATGCAGTGCAAGACCTCGCGCTGAGAGGATAGATTAGAAGAGGGATAGAGCGCATTTCTCTTCGATGTCAGAAAATGGAAACCTCACAAGGGATTTATATCCATAGTCACGGACTAATGTGATTCACACTAGGGATAGTGCGAATCGCGACCAAGATCAGGAGTAGCAAGGAATAAATAGATCGACAAAGATCAAGCAGTTTAGGAGAAATTTGGCAAGGAACTATAACTTCAGAACCATAATAAATGTGCGAAATCCTCAACGGAACAAGACTACTTTTACTACAGATTTCTTGACTGTATCTCATGGCGTAGCTACTGGGAATGCCTGCAAGTCTACGCTTGATTTTCTCAAAGTTGAATGCCGCATGCTGCAAGAAAAACTCAGAACGTGTGCCAAATCTGCCAAAATACCCTTGCTGGATGAGCATTTCTGAGTATGTTTTATCATCAAATATGTCATGAAATCAAAACGTGGGAATTGCTTTGTAATCAAAGCGTCAATCAACGCAAATCCACGGACTTCCCGCCAACATCCATGGACGCGACTTTACAGGCTCTGAGAGGGCTACTACCGCAAGAACTCCAAAATCCCCGCGTTGGAATCATTTGCGGCTCTGGACTGAGTGGGCTGGCTGCATCTTTGAGGCAAAGCATCTTGGTATCATATGCTGAGCTTCCAGGTTTTGTCCAAAGCACCGGTATGTCGTTCTTCGTCAATCTTCAATCAAAGCTTATCCGTTCTCAAGTTCCTGGACATAAGAGCTCACTCGCATTTGGGCTGATGGGCTCCGGAGCTGGTGTGCCTGTCGTTGCAATGCTCGGAAGAGTCAGTTATTCAGCCATCTACTTTGTTGGCGCTGATTAACAACAATCTCTTAGTTAGTTTCATCCTTATGAAGGCCACAAATTATCATCCGTAGTATATCCGGTACGTGTTATGGCGAAGATGGGAGTGAAAGATATCATCAGTGCGTTCTATTTATTATATATCTGACTTCATCATATCTGATTTCCTCAGTGCAGTTACCAATGCTGCTGGTGCTCTGAATCCAGAACTGACAGTTGGAACTAGTCCGTCGTTCCTATCCTAAACCCTTCATTGCTTTCTTATCAAGGTCCTAGTCGTCGTCGTCCATGATCATATCGCACTCCCAAACCTCACGGGAATGAACCCACTTCTCGGACCACAGACAGATCCATCTCTACCCCGCTTTCTTCCGCTCTCAGATGCATATTCTCGTCCACTGCGAAAACTAGTATTCAGAGCCGCTCACGATCTCACGATCGAGCGCGACGCATTAGCGGAAGGGACGTATGCATGGGTCAGCGGACCAACTTACGAGACTCCCGCAGAAGGTCGCTTCCTTCGTGCTGCTGGTGCAGATGTTGTCGGAATGAGGTTAGTTTTTGGATCAGAATTCTCTCCTTGCCCCGGTTTCTCAAATTTGTGGTAGCACTGTACCAGAAGTACTGGCAGCTAGGGAGGAAGGCATGAATGTACTCGTATTGAGCTTGGTCACAAACGCGGTGGTAATTCCTGCGAGTTATCAAAGTGTTCGTGATGAGTTCGAGGCAGAAGTAAGTTATTTCATCATGCACTGATTTGTATACCTTGATGGACCTTTATTGTATCTCGTAGATCGCTGGCGTATCCACCAAAACAGTTGTCGAGGAGGTGGTATCGCATGAGGAAGTTCTAGCTCTTGGAAGACTAAAGGGCGACCTCATGAAAAGCTTGGTAGAGAAGGTCTTAGATTTACTTCCAAGCAACACTCAACAATAAACAAAGATAGTAAGAGGACATTTTTGCTTCACTTACAAGTTTAAAGAGAATTTTCTGGATCATGTTATTGCCGGGCGCATTTGTATGTATGTACAAGCATTAATTAACATGTACAGTAAATACTTGGAACTGAGCCAGTCATACTTCAGAGTACCTGTCTGAGTGAAAGATATGAATAGTGATACATTCAGAACGAAGGAAAAAGGAGTGGAAGTAGCGCCGGTCATGAACAAGAAACATAAGCAACCAGATATTGATACATACAGCAGTGAAAATGACTCCCGCATTTTCCAAGATATCGCGAAATGAAAACGGAACCAAAGCCTTCTCATGTGAATTTAAGAACTATGCGGGTGTGCATTATACATCCTATTGTATTGCTCGGCAAGAACCATCGACCCTGTCCTCTCAACGCTAGCGAGCAGAAGAGGACGCAGACGTGCTGCCGGTGACGCAGAAAGATCTGCAGAGTCGACAAAGTTCGAAGGAAAGGTGGGCCTCACGGCACTCAACATTGGCTGATTTCGAAGCCCACCGGGTATAGATCCGTCAGCGTTCTGATTCGCTAGCCAACCCGTCACGTCCAAGTCATCTGACGTCGAGGAATACGTAGATGCCGCAGAGACGCGCGCGCGCTCTTCCCGCGTGGGCGAAGAACGGACAGGGGAGGACGCCGCGACGTTTCTGGGTGAAAGAGAAGGTCGTGCTGGGGCAGGTCTGGGCAAGGAACCGGGTGCGAAGTTTGGATTGCTTCGAAATGAAGTGGATGGGTTGTCAATGATCAGATGAGAGGGTGGTGGAGTGCGCCGAGGAGGGATAGGAAGACTGGTAGTCGAGCTTTGAGATTCCTGTCGGACATGGTCTGCATTTGAAACTTGAGCTGAAGGCCGAGATGTAGCCATATTTCCGGGAGCTTCGACAACGATGCTCTTGTTCAAGATAGATACTGGGGATATCTGTCGATTGACCTCTTCTGTGGTTGTGACATGGCGGTATGAGCCTTGCGCGCTTGCAGCACGTTCAGGATACGAGACCGTGCTACTAGCATTATAGGAAGATGGTGAACTCAGAGAAGTTCCTCGGTATTCTTTGATCATTGCCTCAGTCAGATTTAGCTGAAGCGGCTCTCGGGAACCTTTCGAATCCAACGTGAATCGTTTGAGAGTCTCTGCTGTGCCAAAACTTTCCAGATCTCCTTGTCCTCCGGTTGCTGACTTTGCTTCGAAAGCAGGACTGAGAACGCGGAACGTATTGAACAGGAGCAATGCATTGGCAACGCCTAGAATCATGAGATTGACGGGGTCAATGGTTGGGATGTACAAAAAGTTCGCCCGGAATCACTTGCCTAGAGCGAACCAACAGACGAAAGCAAACACCATCACCTGGAAGGGAATTGCATATCCTCTGATAGATAGCAGCCGAGTGACGGAGTATGGTACGAGAAGCACTATGTATGCTAAATACAGCCTTTAGAATTAGTGTACATGGAGACGTTGTTAACACAACTTACCTATAGGATACCTGAAATGCATGGCAGATGGTACATCATTCGCTTAACATAGGTCGCTTTGGGAAGACTCACCATAACATACTGCGAGCGATACTGGTAAAAAATTGTTGATAAGTAGAGTCCGAAGTTACCCTGACACCCCCTTTGATGGCAATGTATCCGCGCAGCACGAGGAAAATGAGAGCGTAGACTATGGCAGAAAGCACGGCGGCTATGAAAATCTTTTTCGCAAGTAAACCTGAAGATTGCTATGAACGATAGCTGGGAGACTCACCGGCAAAAGATGGAAGTAGAAAAGCTGTGTTTTCAGTGTTTCTCTGACCCCACATGCTAGTCCTGAGGGGCCGTAAACAGGACCCATGTTTGAGATGAGAGGAAGGAATCCTAACATGAGAAAGGTATAAAGCGCTGAATGAACGAGCGGATCACTCCAATACTCACCAAGAACTAGAGAAACAGCCCAGCCAAGAACAATTATAGGCCCGTAAACATAAATTGACTGTCGTTTGCGAAGTACTAGAGAATTGAACGTATGAAAGGCAATCGCTACTGTGAAGTACGCCGTCCCTATATTACCGACCTGCATGACGGCGGCTGCAAATAGCGAAAATTCAGAAGTACGAATATGTAGAGTGATGATAGAGATAACCTTGTGATGTGCAGATAGCATCTAAACACTAATTAGGACCCATAGTACAAAGATAAACAGACCAAAACGCACTATCTGTAATGGCATGGTTCACCAAGAACGGAAGACCCAACAATCCGGCTATCCCATTGATCATGTTTGCAATGAGCAAGCAAGCAGCATAGTATCCCAGTTGAGTATTGAATAATGTCTGTGCAACATTCTCTCCAAGAAGCCGAAGAATCCACAGCCAAGAAACACGCAAAAATATGCAGAATAGGGAAAGAGTGGAAAGAATCGCAAATGCGTTGACTACCTACGAGATCAAAGGCGTATCAATAGTGTTTCCGTCCTACGTTGTTGGTGCAAGACGTACAATAGCACCAGCCATCTCACTGGGCGGGATTGGTAGTACTATCTCCTCTGCCATTGCGCAACAATTCGTTCTGAATAGGTTGGTGCGTGGAATTTTCAGAGATTTAACGCAAGCTGGTCGTCCAGCGTCCGGTCGTTGAGAATCAGCTTCTCGAGAAGAAACGAAGGGGAACCGGTCCTGAAGGAAACGAAAAGAATGAAAAGGCCTGAGTGGTGTAAAGGAAGAACTATAATACTCTACACTCGAATTGTTGACCCATGTTTTCGTTTCAATATTCTTCCCTTCATCTACATTCGGAATTCCGTAAGTATAGGATCTCCACCACAATTATTGATGGTATGAGATGATCTTATATATATCATGATATATGTATTGTATGTATACAAAGATTTTAACAACCAGCCCAACAGTCTCGGATGTCTTTTCTCATGTTTTGTAGCAACCGGCGTTCGATGAACTGAGATGAGGAGTACCTTCATACAACCGGCAATGGAAACAGTCAATGTAACTGTGTGTGAGATCTTTGCGAAGATTCTGGGCCTCTGACCCTCCGTACCCTACACTACTTACAGGATACAGCTGTGCATTGTTATACAGATATTACGTTCGGTTGAAGAATTTCTCAATCCCCTTTGGTCCATTATCCTTCCTATGTGTCTTCGAAGACTTGACCTTCTTGCTGGAATCAACGTATTTCACCTCCGGCTCAACTTCTCGAGCGACCGACTGAGCAAAATGGAAATCACTATGCTCATCCTTCATTGCCGCAAAGGCCTGGGCTCGTTCTCGAACATCACTTGTCGACGATAGTAACTTTGATGATAGCGAAATCGTTTTATGACATTCTGAACATGTGAAAGAGGTAGTGTTTTGACCGATAGATGTCGGACTCGAAGGTCGAGATCGTGCAGGAGGTGTGTCTCTGTGCGGGCGTTCCGGGAGGTTACCGTTCTCCTCTCTTGGACGCTTTTTCCCAGCCACAACAGAAGGGTTGGCGAGAAAGTTGGCGATGCTTTGTTGGCTTGCATCTGTAACTTCGATCCCTGAAAAACCTAAAGAGAGATTGGAAATTTTGAATGGGCCAGCAACGTTCCCCACGAGTTCCTTCCAAAGTTTGCCCCCAGCTGCAGCGACGATATCTACGGTTACATCTCTAGTGAATGGAAACGGTGCTTGCTTAGACCGAGCGTTTCCATATCCTAAGGAGGTTCTCAGAATCGTAACAACAGGACGAAAGCAACCGCCTTACCATGACTCGCATGCAACACGAGAGTTTTAGGCCATAGGTTCGGTCTTTCCCTACGAGCATCGTTCAATCTCAGCGACAATTCAGCAGCAAGGACGCGAATCCAATGTGGACCGTCAGCTATTCTTGTGATTGGTTTCTGAAGTGCCTTTGCTGCCAGCATGCTTTTGTTAACTGCTGGCTTTTCCTTGACTAGGACGGATAAATTTCGGTTTCCCTTGCAGTTATTCTGGAACGGACCAACCTTCGGATCTATCGATTCCACTTCGTGGAAGCCGTGAGCTTGATATGAATCATCGGTGGAATTTCGACACACCGAAATATCTCGTACACCCATACGGCGCTCTCTCCGAATTTGGACTGAAGTTCTTCTACAACGGGATGATCTATGCAAACAAAACTCGAGTGAAAGGAACCAACCAAGGGAAATGGGACTTCGACGATTGAGATGAGCCAAAAATGGTTCTCACAAAAAGAACATACTTACAGCAAATCCGCAACCGTCGAAACGTCGTATTCTTTAGCGAGAGCTTCCCCCAATTTTCCACCCAGGAAACGAATCTGATGTGATAATTCGTGATGAGCGAATAAGTTTGAACACAAAGCGCAAGAAACCTTTTGAAATTCCAGAGGCTTGAGATAACATGGAATCGCTTGATTGCGCAAAATGGTCTGTAAAACTAGGGATGAGCGGACAGACGAAAGAAAAGGTAATCAACGTACCTGTGAATATGGCTTCCTATACGACGCACAAAGCTTGGCATACTGAGATTGAGAAAGGTTCTTTCAATGATAGATTAGCCCTACTTTGGCGAGAAACTTGTTTCTAGCGATACCCTGTATGCCGAAAGTGAGAGGTAGATCTGGGTAAACTGAGCCACTCACCGCAGATGTAGTATACCCTAATTTGGTGGCAATGTCAACCCGCACTTTGTGCATCATTTCGGAGGCAATCTGAAGCGCTACATCGTGCCATGTCAAAGGAGCTGAAGTCTCGACAGTATTTGATTCAGAGTCCACAGCTGGATTGATAGGTATGAGATGCGAGTCGGTGCCCCAATTTAAGGGCGGAGGCGGAGGCAGCGGAGTGTCAGCACCATTGGGTGCGTCTGGTGGGATCTGAGATAGGTACGGATATCGTTGTATAAGAGTTTGTCGCACTGGTTGCGTAAAGTCAATGAAAGCTTCATCGATAGATGCTTTTTCTGCGAAAGTCCATTAGCCTCTGTGATATCGAGGTCAGGCGATGCAAACCTATCTCGGCGTCGGGAAGACCTTCTTTGAACATGGCCAGCACTTTGGCACTTTCCCTACGGTAGTAATCTAGCGACACCTAAGTGATTCTTCATGTAGGTCTGACTCGAAGGAACGACGCCAAGCGCACCTTATGTGTCTTTGAATCAATATTATCCCAGTACCCAGGCTCTGCCTCTCCCTCTTTGTAGGTCGCAACGTGGATAATGATCAGCTCTGGACAACGCTCCTTGGCGTCTTTGAGTTTATGAAATCGTGTGATGCCAAATTTGCGTGCAGGATAGTTGACAGCAATTATCCCTTCCCATTGAAGGACCACAAGAGGTTTATCTGTGACACCGAGGCGGACCATTTCACATGCGGCATAGAACGCATCTGAGTCACATAATGCCACCACTCGAAGTGGATCTCGGGTACCGAGGTTGTTTTGCAAGATATGGCGATAAGTCAATACTGGGTCCAAGTCCTCATAGTCTTGAGCCTTGCATTTGCCCTTCAGCTGTGCAGGTGACATCGCAGGTGACTAGTCAGATTTGAGGACGGATAAAGACGGTTCTGTGTCACAGTGAATTTTTCCGGGATAAGTCGCCGAAGGTGGCGGCTTATCAGAGGATAAGATAGCAGGCGTGTGAGAATCGGCACAGCGCTATGAGGCGCTTATCCATCTTGCTGCCAGATATCACCACCGCCTGCAAATACAACATTATCGAATTCAATTTTTATTCTTTTCGCGTGTATAAACCCTCAAAACAATGGTCACCGGAAACATATTCAAACGACAGCGTTTTATGCATCACGACGCGTCATTCGACCGCCCAGACAGAAATCGCCGCACACACGCAAACGACCAACTCATCGCTCAACTCAAGAAATTGCCGCTCCAATCGAGGCTAGAAATGAACAAGAAAATCATGGACAGAAACAGGGCCAGAAGAGAAAGGGCATGTAGCAACGAAGAAGAAGTCTCCGATGTCGAATCGTTGATAACTGTAGAAGACGAGGAAATGGACGATATACGTTCAGACCCGGATGTATTCGCGGCAGTCAAACCTCTGCTCGACGCCGCGACGATTAGAGAGCTCAACAGAGCGAATAAAGAGGATTCAACCAAAGAGAAGGAGGCAAGGTCGACTCTCGGAAATAACGAACAGACACTCGAACCTGACGCTATATTGAATAAAATCGACGCTACCCAGCCCTACCCTATCTCCTTTCCGCGGGAGATGTTCTTTACCGCCAAGCATAAACATACGTTCCCACTAGCATTTTTCACGCCAAAAAATCTTTCTTTCATAAACTCCAACCTTCACAAAATCGACCGGACTCGAGTTGCACACGAAGACAAGAAATATATCCTGAGTATAAGCGATATGGAAAAGAAGATAAAAGAAGCTAAAACAGGCCCTTCTAAAGACGAAGAAATGACGGTGCTGGACTGGTGGAAAGCGTATGATAATTACTACGCTTTCGAGTGTTCTCGCGCTATGTCACTCGAGAATACACCTCGCGCATTGTTTTTCAAATCTCACTTCAATTTCTTTGTTAACCAGGAGGACTCCGAAGAACTATATGACATCTGGAGACCATACGAAGCCAAACTCCGCCAACGCCATTACGAATTAGACACGGAATTTGATGCGTCAATGTATGCTAACACATGGACGGAAATAAAAGCAATATCGGCTTCAAAATCGAGACAACATATTCCTAGGGAAACGCCATACCAAGCATCATCGTCCTCACTACCCGACTCGAGGAAATATAACTCCTACCCCAAATCCACGTCTTACACACCATCCAACCAGTTATTTCGCGCAAGCAACCAGGAAAAAGACTCCGCTCCTCGTTGCATCGGATGCGGTCAGAGGGGTCACAAGCTCGGGGACAAGAATGCGAACCATGGTAGGTTCCCCTTCGCATCATACAGCGGCACGGAACTCAAAACGCGGGACGGCAACGGAAAAATATGCATCATCTTCAACTGCTACGGTACATGCAACAAAGGTTGCCCACGAAGCGAGCATATATGCTCATTATGTGGAGGCGCCCACGCTTGTCGAGACAACCACCAATCATGCGGCCGAAACTGATCACCCATTCACGAACACACAGCTTTCGGACCCGCTTCCCTTTCACGACTTTTCGAACGATATTATTCCACGCTCACCTGTACCAGACGCATCCCGTGAAGAAAACGAAATATTTTATCGCATAATCACCCCATACGACCCGGCCGCTTTCGCAATAGAACTTGCTATCCACGGCCTCACAGAACGTTACCCTTTGCTCGTCAGAAATATCCAACTAGGCTTCCATCTCGGAAAAATGCCCAAAATTACTGAAACCGCTATCATTCCAAACCACATATCCGTCGAACACCATCCCGAAGTCATCAACGAATACCTCGCAGAAGAGAAGGAAGCTGGTCGAATGTCGGGACCGTTCACGCAAGAGAAGATCGAACGCATACTCGGCGGCAAATTCATTTCATCCCCATTTATCGTCGCCGAATCCACGCAGGGACCAGGTAAACCTTCCAAATTCAGGGTATGCAGACATCTATCCAAGGTGTCAGCGACTCGCTAGCTCACGATATAGCCAGGCGTCACACAACGAGAAAGAATCAAAAAGGGATGAATACAAGGGAGGAGTAAGTCCTC
>MU790832.1:0-28897 GCA_027886635.1 Lentinula boryana | reverse complement strand
TCAAATGTTGGATTTGTATAATTCAGCGTGATCCGGTATCATGTTTATACCAATACGCCGAAAATACACATTATACATGGGGGATTTTGCTGATGACCTGTATGGAGAAAGATAAACCAGAGATGGTACAAATGCATTGGAGATCCAGATTTTCCTCGACATCACTAGATCTATTTCAACTCGATTAGGACCTTTAGTTCCGGAGAAACAACCTGGGATGTTGGGTCTGAGCATCGAATTTCTTTGCCTTCGAGGTTGAGTTGGGCTTTGAGGAAGGAGTTTTGAGGTCCCTCTCCAAGTTTCAACTACAAGATTCAATTCGCTGTAGTCTGAGTTGTCCATTGACAGTCTAGCGCGGAAATATATGTTCCCAAGTGAATCTCCAGTGACTGAACCCTTCATTGACTTCACAGATCACCAGATAAAGACGAAGAATAATAATTACTACTCGAGTGAATATACTATACACGTTTCTTACAACATGCAAAAAAAAAAAACAGACATACGTATAAGTTAAGTGATCATGAGGGGGGTCTTAAATGATCATGAAGCGAAGCATGTTTGAACAAACAACAAAATAATGAACAAATGCAAGATGCGAGCAAAGAAGGCAAAAGGGTACGGATATGGATATATAGATGAAGTGACAGAAAGGCTACAAATGATTCTTCATGAAATGGATCAACGGAGAAGAGAACAAAGAGGAAGGGATATATTTGGATCTGTACAACAAATCCACAAAAAGGACAGGACCTCAAGCAATACACATGCGATTGAATCCTGATAAATTTAAATATATCGCGTTTCAATGCAGGAGTCAGTGAAATCAGAGAGATTTCATTTCCGATACATCGAAACCTTTCCAGGCAACAAAAACTCGAAGCGACCGACTAAGTCTTTTCGACGGCGGTGCAGCAGACGATACACTCTGGGCGTCCTGCTGGGATTTTACCGAATTTGAGACACTGTGTTGGGCATTCGTAGATGATTTCATTCCATGAGAGGCTGGAAGACCATCCAGAATCGGAGAGAAATTTAGCGCAGAGACAGGTGATGGAAAAGCAGTGCTGTTTGTTCGTTGTCGAGAGCCTTGACCAGATGAAAACTTGAAGTTGTTCCTTTGACGTTGCTCTACCTCCCATTGCTGGAATTTCTCACACTCCGCTTCAAACGTCTTGCGTTCGGCTGGAGGAGGAGCAGGAGAAGTAGTCCATCCGAGACGCTCCTCAAGCACAGCAGGGAGTGCCATGCAGTCTTGCATATCCCTACAAATCATTGATAAATGTAATGCACAGTGATCAAAACAGTACTCACAAGTAAAATCGCCTTAACATATCATCATACTCCTCCCTGGTCAGCTCAGCTAGGACTGCCTTGAGTCGGTCATCACTACTCTCTGGCACGGACTGCTGATTGTTACGAGATGATGGGTGCGCCGAGCCTATTGACTGAGAACGACTCCTCGCCTTTGATTCCTGTGAGTGTTTTCTGTTCCGCGCCTGCTCTTGGTGTTCAAGAACCCACTCCCACATTGTCTCCGAACATGCCAAAATTTCGGTCACTCTCAAAGCGAGGTGCAGATTTAGACTTCTAAGATCAATATTCATAGTTGTATTGGGTAGCCGGAATCTCACATCGGGCGCGGGTTTATGCGGCCTAGGATTGAACATCTCATATGTTCCGCGAGGTGTATCGATTTCACTGTCAGCTGCATAATCCGCGTCAGCTGATGCCGTGGACTCTTCCTTCCTAGCTTCTAGCTGCGCTGAGATCGTAGATAAAGATGATGACGAAGAGATGGACTGCTCTTTTGAGAAAAGGATAGATGCCCTGGCGGAAGGCGACAGTGCCGAGAGCCTCGAACCATCGTAGATGATATAAGGGGATTCGCGCTTGACAATCTGCTGCATGTTTATCCAATGGTCGGGAACGCCTTCAAAATAAGTGGTGCGGGTACTGGACGGGGTAGGAGAACCTGTTAGACGGTATGAACCATTGGAAGTGGAGGACATGCTTCTGCCTCTGACTGGATTTGTGACAGCAGCAGATAGAGGAGAGGGACGAATAGCGTCTTGGGCCTCCTCGTCAGGGTCAGGGTCAGGTTCTTTGGGATATAGGTGTTCAACGACGGGTATGGGAGGGAATGTGAATATAACAGGTGGATGTGTTCGGAGATCTAGAACATAAGAAAGTGTCAAAATCCGTTTGAGCCAAGTAACTGACTTGAAACTACCTTTGAAATAAAGCCCTAATAGGTTAGGCAGCAACGACAGAGGTGAAAGGTTGACGAATCTCGCTGCATTCATTTCGTTGTAAATCAGCTCGAGCATCGAGTGATCACGGGGATTCAAGGGGGGTTTTGGTAGAGTTCTAAGAAGAAACGGTGCAGATGAACCACCGCTTGTCAATTTACTGCTAGATGATATAGTCCGAGATTCGTTATTCATCTCTGCGACCATGATTGGAGAACGGGGACTGTTTGATGACAACGAGTGTACGCTTTGTGAAAAACTCATGGACGGGAGGTGTATACTTGAACTAGTCACAAATCCATGATTGCTGGCGGAGAGAGGGCGCTTCGGCGGCAACGAGTTACCGCTCGCCACAGAGTTGAGTTTCGCGTAAGGATTGGAATTGTATAGAGACGCGGAGTGAAGGTCCGTTAGGGAACCAGTCGAGGCAGAAAGAGGATGTCGTAAAAGAGTAGACTTAGAAGGGACGGTAACGGATGCTGTATCTATAAAGGGAAGTTGAATTCTAGACGGCGTAATAGTTGAATCCGTTGGATGCTGTAAGTGGGAATGGGAGGGCATAGGATGCTCGACGCCACTCTCCTCTTGATCATTTGTCGAATCTAGGATTGCACTTTCTTCTCCTTCTTCGTCTTCCACAATTGCATCAGCCCCTATTCCTCTGCTTATAGGGGTAGCGATCAAAGATGTGATGTTCATTGGTGTGATTGTCGGCGACGTTGAGAAAGTCGGTAAGGCAGAAGTGGATAGCGCAGGAGAAGGTAATGATAATGGGGAAGTAGGAGCTGAGCTTGTTCCAGCAGCGGCCTGGTCCGCAGAAGATGACACGAAAAGCACATCCGAGGTGCCGATTCGTTCTCCTACAAGCGAGGTTCTGCGCGAGCCTGACGAGCTAGCAAGTGAACCACCAGAAATTCGACCACGGTTGATATCGTTCTGCTGGTGATAACTTTCGTCCACTCGTTCTAATTCCACCAACTCGTTCTCACCATCACTGAGTCCCATCAAATTGGTGAGAGTAGCATAATCGAAGGTTCTGCTCCGTCTCCGGTTGTCGCCTTTTACCGGGACTGAGCGTCTCCTTGCGGATTTTTCTCCAGTTTGGTTCTTCGTCATACCGGTCGCAGTTGAAGAAGAGCTCACCGAGCTGTGACTTCGAGGTCTACTCCGGGTTTCTGAACCCGAAACAAGATAAGAGGATGAAGATGACGAGGCGGGAGAATGACGTCGAACGTCCGAGTCTGAAAAGTATGCGGAGTCTACAGACTGCGAATTTGACTCCTCTGTGATACTTTCGTTCTCGTCATCAAGGCGAATTAAGGATCCGGGAAACATCAGATCTTCCTCAATCATTTCAAAAGCAGCCCCGGGCTTCATGACTCGAGATATCTCTTCAAACAAGAAGTCCCACTTGTCTTCCGGAACACCTAGACTGATACGTTTAATGTGCCTGTAGAAGACGGGTGTTAAATGGTTTCTAGGAGCTTAGAAAAGGGAGATATTTACACAAAATCGAATTCCTCATTGGGGAATGGAAGGCCTTCCAAGCTTTGAAAAACTACGATCAACGTCTGGTATATATAAAAGAAATAGAGCTCACAAATTTCCCTGAACCCAGGTAACTCTATGCGAATCTGCTGAACCCACTTGTTGCAAATCGGGCTGAATGGGAACGATATCCAGCCCGACAAAGTGACATTTGCGCCAGGCTCGTGCACAGTCCAAAATCCATGAGCCAGTACCTGTAATCGTTCATTTGGAAACACAAAGGGAGAAAAAGAAAAGAACTAACCACATCCAATATCCAGCACTTTAGTCGGTGGCACTTCGAACACATGCCAGGTCAAGCTCTCGCAGATTTGATGATAAAATAAACATTCCCATACGTCCCTGAAACGACGTCGGCGTGAATACGGGGTTCTAGACGAAGATATCAAGCGGAACTCACAAGTCCAAGACTTCCCTATCGTAGCTCCTCGGATAAGGCACTTCCTCCTTTTTGAACGGATGGTGCTTTCTACCTCCAGAAACACCCAATCCTCCCATGCCCAGTTGAATGCCAAGTCCCAGGCTCCCTCCGCCGTGACCTCCTCTATACCCATTTTTTGAGCTGCCATAGTTGGTATAAGGTCCTTTAACAGCGAACTGTGCCTCACGCGCACTAATGTTTCTTTTCAACTCCTCAAGAATCGTGCGATCTGCGGTTGAAAACTTGAGGTCGTTGGTCTGGTGATCCGCGTGCTGTTCAAATGAGGATTTAGAGGAAGATTTGGAGTTGGGATTGGAGTGGGAATTAGATATGTTTGGTGCAGAAAGTGGTGCGGAGCTTAGCGTGGCGGCCGCATTAGAGGTCGATTTCGATGCTACGTTTCTAGCAGGAACGGGCTGGCGGGACGCCGCGGCGCCAGTAAAGGTTGACTGACGTGCTGAACGGGAAGGGAGTAAAGACGGTGGCGTTGTCGTGTGACTATGATCTGCCGTACTCGATGTCGAATAATGATGCTTTGGATGAGGAGAGATTGCAGAGGTAATTTTATGTGCCAATCGAGGGCTGGTATTACCATTTGTGGTCAGATTGAGCGACGACGAATTATTAGGTGAAGGGGAACGAGGGAGACCTGGACCTGAGGTCACACGCTGTTTATGCAACAAGGTATGGCTGTTGGAAGTACCGTTGGAAGCATGACTATTCGAGGTTGCTGGTGGTACTTTGACTTTCGCTTTAGCTTTTGAAGAAGATTTGTGACTCCCAGTCGACTTTCGCCGCAATAAGTAAAAGTCTGAAAAACTTATACCCGGGCCATGGCTATGTCCTCCAGAGGAAGAGCTCTGTGACTAGACAAATAAGAAGTTTGCGGAGATAAATACGAAGTTTGCTGCTCACTATTGACGTCTGCTTAGATGCAGTCGTTGGCACCTCTGAAAAAGTCGCTGGAAAAGGTTCCAACTCCCAAGGGGTCACTTCTTCCTTTGTCCCTGTCTGTGCTCTGGCTACCGGTACAGGTTCAAAACCAGATTTTATAGGGGCCAGCGCCCTTGCAGGATTCCTAGGTGGCCTTCGAGGCCCAATAACATCATTGGAACCCTTGTGGTTATGTTCCAAGTCATCCAGAGTCCTGAAATGAGAAGCAATGATTGTTGTCGTTGAGCTGTTGTCCGACTGTGATCTAAGGAACTGAGGCCGTTGTATGTCCATGATTTCCCTGAACGGTTCAAGGAGCAGCGAATATTCGAAAAGATAATCGACACGTAGGTTATGAGGAATACATCTGAAAGAATGCTAGATGAGAATGGTGGTGGTAGCGGTTTACAATCGTGGAAGTATCTGTAATTGTTTTATTGGCATAATCACACCGGTATGTAAAAAGTTATAAGTATATCCGGTGTCTTCCCGGTTCTCTGAGTTGCATACTGTATTACTTTTCCTTTTCAAGTAAAGTACATACCGGTCTATGCTTTTAATACGGCTAATCAAGTACATGAAAACATTCAAATGACTATTTTTGCGCGTTCAAGTACAGAATTTCCAAGGCAGTGAGCAGTGAGCCCAATGACTAGCATCTATCTCTCAATTAGATCATTTCCGATACGGCTGATCAAGTACATGAAAACATTCAAATGACTATTTTCGCGCGTTCAAGTACAGAATATCCAAGGCAGTGAGCAGTGAGCCCAATGACTGGCATCTATCTCTCAATCAGATCATTTCTGACCTTCCTCATGAGCTTTACTTCCTTCATTCCGTATACTGCATCTAGATCCCACTATACATAACAACTCAATTCTGTTCAGATATCCAGTTTTGTCATGTGCAGATGGAGGATGGAACGACCGAGATGGACGGCACCAGGAACGTGACGGAAATGCAGCCCAAGTTGATTGTGTTGAGTAAGTGGCCAGAGAGCAGGCTCTAACTTTCATTTTGAGGGTTCGTTCGAAAAAGCGAAGAGAGTCGAGAAGGAGCCAAGAGGTGCTAAGAAGCTGAAATAGAATATATTCTCGAGGTCTAGGAGGGCCCAAGGAGCGGAGACATCCAAACTTTGGAACCATCTATCCTCGTCTGTCCAATCCATAAACGAGTCCGAGCGCCACCCGTGCCGCTGCCTTCCTACGATCATCCATATCATCCATTTCGGAAATCTCTGCCTTCATACCCTGAATGGCGCTCACCATATGTGTGAGATCGAAATCCATATCATCATCAAATCCATCGAGTTCAGCATTACTCTCGGCGCTGATTGCATCGTATTTCTTGGATGTTGATAACGAAGACGACTGTAGGGACCCAAATATACGTTGTGCGCTCGCTCTTATCTCGATTTGAGTGGGGAGACCATCGTCGTTGTCCTCGGTGTTCTTGTCATGGTCTTGGTTTTCATGCGAGTTTAAATGCAAAGGCACTTCTTCATCTAACGTCTCCCCTAAATCAGACGCACTCGCTAAGGAGTGATACATAATCCCAGAATGCCCGTCAGATAGCGTTAGATAATCAAACGATGTATCCTCTAAGCTTTCATCGTCAAAGGGATGGGAAGCAGTAAAGGGGCTTTCGCCAAAAGAAGCAAAGCTAGGGAAAGCCTCTTCTGAGAACGACTCCAAGCGCGATCTCGTTTTTGAAATCGAGGTTGAAGGATGGGAAGGGCCAGAAGAGGAGCCCTCGGCCGGAGCAGAAACGAATACCGTAAAGTCGTCGTCAAACTTGTCTTCCTTTGCAAGAACAGAATGCGAAAATGAAAATCCACCTTCCTCGGACGAGGGCGACATCGTTATCATGCCCGGTTGTGAAGACGTCGAAGATGCTGCGCGTCCCCAAGGATCATTGACATTACTGCCTTCCATGTCGGAACTATGATCTTTCGGTTCTTCTTCTAGCCATCGACGAAGCTCCTCCATCTCTTTCCTCATGCGTGTTTGGTGAACCACCCGACTGACAGGTGTCTGAGTTGCGACAAGATTGGCTTCGTCCTCGATGTCAAGGTCGATGTTATCGGTTTGATCGAAAGAGTTTTGTGCCCAATCCAAGAGGGCGTCATCTCCACTACGGTCTTCTTCAAAAGAGGGTGATTGTTGATCTTGACCACTTCGTTGCAAACGATTTTGTCTCTTGGTCGATGCTTGCATTGAAGGCCACATTATTGTACTAAGTGCATCTAGGACACGGGGGAGTGAAGGAATAGCTAGATTTGTGTACAAGTTAGATACTAGCGATATATATATTGGTGCGGTAGAATAGTTCACCTTCAGCTAGAACATCTTCATCTTCATGTCCACCTGAAGCAGGTATGTCGATAAATTCAAAGCCTTTCGACGAGAGAAATCCATCGATTTCTGCAGAATCTTCGAATTCCTCTTCGTCTGTCTCGCTGAGCCCAAGTTCTTCCTCAGTGGCGCCTGGTTGTTGACGTGAATCGATTCGTACAGCAAGAGACACTTCTGGCTCCGAGCCATTAAGATCTCTGTCTTGACAAATGCGCTGAATATGATGTTTGTAGGCCTATGTATGAGGGGAATTAAGCAGATACTCCATGATACACCCAGAAAACACACGCACATGTCCCTTTTTCCAAATAAATATCACCGCAGGGACATCTTTCAAATGAGCAGGTGCGAGTCCCTTAATTGTCCGTGCAAGAAAGTGCACTTGTGCAGAGTAATACTTGTTTGATATGGTCCATGGAACAGCCTTTTCGTCGAGAGTCTTTGGCTTGCCGACTTCAATCTCTTGCACCTCTTGCGTCAGGTTATCGTTGTCGCAGTTCTGGACTTTATCGTCGGATTCAGACAACGTCTGCACCTCTGTCAACACAGACAGACGATGAACATCTGATTGAAGTCAATTCTAAAAAAAGACAGACAGACGTTGAACGAAAGAGACCGCTCTGTCTAATGAAGTGGAGACGGTAAGAATCCGGCAGGAGGTCGAGAGAGTTGGAGAGGAAATCATCTGGCTCAGAATATGAAGACGTAGAGGCAGTCGAATCTATGGAGTCCTCCTGGTGAAAGAAAGAACGGGGATTGTATTACCAATCATCATGTCCGCCTCAACGCCCAAGGTTCAATTGAAATTCCGAATTTCGAAATGGTCTTGCATCTCTGACATACGACAAGCGGTTTTCATGTTTCTCACCTCCGTGTAAACAAGACATGGATGATATTACATTCGATAGCAAGTTAGATACATTTGATCATTTATGTGTTTTTTCCCCTAAATCTATGAGTGTCTAGCTAAGCTCGCCGGTTCAACCGTCCTCTTCAATTTCAGTCTGGTATTGATTAGTCCCGAGCTCCTTAACACTCGAAATGGCCACCAGAAGTTCATGATTCGAGTTCAGCATACTCAGAACCTTGGCCATCTCTTCTAACGCAAAGTCCTCCATCTCCTCCAACAGCGCAAGATCTTCCCTGTCATCGTCAAGGAAACTTGAAGGCCGAGCAGCTCTACTGCGGCGTTTTTGCGCTAAGGTGTGTAGTTGGCGTTTAGTAGCCTGAATGATGGCATTGACGTAGTCTGCATTGAGCACTGAGCGTCCGCCGAGTAGTTTGACGCAGTCGTCGAGAGCCTTGTATAGGGAGGCGAGGAACGTTGAATCTTGCTCGTCGGAGATGACATTAATGAGCTGCTGTAGAGTAGCAGCAATCATCTGGTCTGTGAGCGTTCCTGACTGCTGGCCGCAATGAAGGAGCATCGGTAATAATCTAGGGAAAGAGATTTTCGTCGATCAAAATGCGAACAAACGTTTCAACTTTGAGACGTACAACGCGCACGCTTCTCTGACCCCATCGTGGAAGTAGAACCTCAGGGCAGGAAGGGTAATTTCCAAGCTTTGCGCCAGATACGGAGCATAACGCGCATTCAGGGTGGAAGCGTATATCACCATAGTCTCAAACGCCTGGCATTTTTCCTCAATAGCTGCAGTGCGGATCCCGAACGTCTGGCCGTCCATGTTGACAGTTTCCCATCCTTCACGGTCCTCAGCTTTTTCTTCGTCTTCATCTAAACAACGCCCGTGAGTGAAGTGAATTGAGTAGCAAAACAGAAGCTCACCATAAACTGACACGTCTGCCTTCATACTAGCAGTCGCCAGCAGGTCGGGCATGACTGCGGGGAGATAGGGCTCAAATTCCGGCCCCATAGCCTGGCATATCTTTGCCCATGTTCCCATTAGATAGTGGCTTAACTGTGTATCTTGAGGGTCAAATGGGCTCTCTGTGAGACACGTGTAAGCAAGCACCCATAGAAATCAGTGCTTGAGGGGATGTACTTTGTATTCGAATAAGCAACTCCACGAGAATATTCGAATCTGGCCTAAAGATTTCGCGCCCCACAGCGATAGCTTGAAAAAACGACAGTATTTTTCAAGTTCTAAGTGAAATTCAACATTATACGAAAACAATGCATACCTATCAATCCCGCACACTCCATTGCTTTGAGCCTCATCTTCCTATACTCTGCGCCATTAGCGTTCCTGAGCACGTTTATCAAGAGTGGCATGATCGAGTGGTAATACTTGTTGGAAAGTTCAAAAAACTTAAACTTGATCGTTTATGCAAGACTCACTTGGGCAAACGTAGCCTCACTAGCATCAGCGACCATTGCTAGCGTCGTAATGACTTGTTCTTGAACGTAGCTTCGAACCTGTGTTGGGTCTGCATCAGGATTGAGAAGTTTTAAGAGCCTTTGGACTATATGATCTAGATAAGGAAGCAAAGTGTCACGTTCCACACCCTCGCAGAAATTGATCAATGCAGCTGCTGCATGAGAATGAACACTATAGGCCGACAGTCATTAATTCTGAAAAGAATATAGGAAGCAAAGGCAATGCGACGGACCGAGGTTCGGGATCTTCAAGAGCCGGAATAAGGACTGCAAATAGTTGCTCATGGTATTGCTCTATGACTTCCTATACAGATAAAATGTGAGTTGATTGACGAGGTGGTGCGTATAAATCCCGTACCTCAATATCGGTACATAGTTGGCCTCTGCACAAGATCCTTCAAGTCGACGGAACATTTAGACTGAAGAGCGTAACTCACACACACTGACAAGCTGCATAGCGAACCCTAGGATGGGAGTCCTTGAACATTGGTACTACAAGTCTAACAGAGCGATTCGAATAAGACAGACACACGAAAAATTGGCAACACTTACTCGACTACTCTTCCAAGTTCATGAGCCATGACCTAGAGGAAAGCTCTTACTTATGAATCGTCGTGGCGCAAAATAGAAGACGTAGTTGACCTTTCCTGTTCCTTCTGCAATGGCCGCGATAGCCATAAGCCCAGCGTGTCGGGAACGCCAATCGTAGTTTGCCATCATCGACGGGATGTACTTTTCGCCTATCAATCGGAATATCGCATTGTAACAAGGATACACGTTACCTGGAAAGAGGGAGGTAGTATCGCTTTACCACCCATCGCACAAGCCAGTCTGTCTAAGCTCTGCTCGTACAATGCTGGGGGTGAGTCATTTTCCGCCGCACTAGATGTAGTAGGCTACACAACATGTTTAACGGAATCGGAGAAATCGATATCCGGTACTTACATCGTCGGTTAACCACTGGGATAACCCACCAGGAGTACCATATGGGTTGTCCTCATCCAACTCCGCCATTCCTTCCAAACAAGCGCGTACTAAAACAGCTATCCAGCCTTCACCGATATTAACGCCTGTCATAGACGTTTGTGATGAGTCTGTGTTGATGAGCGAGCTGTACAAGAATAATTCATAAGTCAACGGGTACGTACTCTTTCTGAACATACTAGGCCGTGCTTCACACAGAGATAACATGAACTCTAGTGCACTCAGCCGTAAAGATTGACCCTCCTCTTCATCTTCAGTCTCAACCGTGGGAGATTCTCTTGAAGGACTTCCAGTAGGAGTAGAGAAACTACCTGTCGTATATTTCATTGTTCTAGTGAGTTTCTGTTTCGGAAGGAAGAGAGCGTGTGTTCAAAGCACCTGAACGATCGTCTCCTCCTAGGCCTGTAGGATAAGGCGCACGAACCGTGGGAGTTGGCCCAGGGTCTGTATTCGCAAGTAACAAAGGCGGAAGGAAATTCAACAAGGCGCTGAGGTGAGGGTTGAAAAGGTTTGGGTGGGCAGAGCACAAAGGGGTTAGAGCGACAAGAAACGATTGTAGATGCGCTGTGGGTGTTTTGTCTTCTATGGATGTAGGAGAAGTGGCCATGGCTGGCTGGTTAATGGAATGGGCTAGTGGGGGAAGGGTGTCCAAAATAGGATACATGAGCGAAAGGGATTGTGCTAGTTGATGCGCGTCTGCATGCGACAGATAGGCAACCGACGCGAGCAATGCGGCATACCGAACCTGACCAAAGACTGAATAATAACTTTTAAAAAAGTTGAACGGAAAGCCTACATACGTCTATACTTTGTTCATCACGTAGACCTTTTCCCAGAACACCCAATACTGCATCTGTCTGTAAGTCCATGACAAGATTTGGACATCCCGCAAACACTCGGTATGCACTCTCTCTCAAACCTTCGCCCGTTACGCCATTTGTGACATCTGTGGCTTGTGTCATAGAAAATACTTGCGCCTGGAGAGCATGCCATGGTCTTCCTCGCAACATGCCCTGATTAGCAACATCAGAAATGGTGTCAACCGTTTTTCTGCGAACTGATGCGGCGGGTTCATGGGAGAGTGAATGGAGTAGCAATCGTTCAAGATTTGTGAGTGCAGAAGTAGAAAGATGATCGAACAACGAAAGTCGAGGAGCGGTTAAGGAATGAAAAGAAGGAACCGGTTGTGATGTTGAGCTGGAGGCGGAATCTGTGCTACTCAGCGTATTTGGTGTTGGAACCGGACGGAAAAGAAGACGTCGGAGCAAAACCAATGAAAAAGAGCGCATCTAAGTGAACATTCAGAATCCCTAAAGATACAGTTGATAGATATAACAGAAAACGCCGGCACATTTGAAAAAATTCTTATTTCAATTTAACGCGAGAGCGCGAACTTAAGTGCGCACTAGCCCAAACTAAGAAATTAACGAGATAGATCGTTCAAGATGATCAGAGATATCGATGACACAGGTAGCCACTGACTGTCTTGGTGCAGAGTGGAATGAACGACAGACTCCAGTAATGAACACTCACCACTTCGGTGTCGGCCACGATAGCAAATTGCGCCAGGGCTAAGAGATACAAATCTGGGGCATGAGCGAGCCGTTCATTGACAGCTTTTTCTGCACTATAGATTCATTACTGAATTGTTATTCGAAAACTTCAGTCCATTACGCACTTAGAACGTATTTCATTGTCTCCTAAGACGAGGTTAGACAGAATCTGGGTCAATTCTGCGGTAATCTCTGGAGGAACGACTGGCTCCATGGATAGAAGCAGTGGGGGAACTGTGGCGCTGATGAATCGCCTCTATTCGGAGAAAAGGCTGTGGTTTTCCAGGGTGTACTGCAGGTACAGATAGGGAAGTGAAGGTTGAGGCTTCGAGGGATAGAACAACCAAAGGGCAGCACCCAAGAAAAAAAGCCTTTTCGCTTCAGTGGTACAGCGTCAGGTGATCACGCGTTATTTCCTCCTCGACGTCTATAATGGACAACATTTCCGGTGCCCAATCCCCTTCGCAGCTGCCTGCATCCTCAATCAAGTATCATCATCCGTATTTTACGCCTGCTGAAGTCGAGATTATGTCAGAGAAGCAAAGAGGAAAGATGACTGTTACGCAAGAAGACAAGATTCGTCAAAATGCTTGTGGATTCATTGACGCCATCGGGTCTCGGATTGGGTTGTGAGTGATGGCCTTGTTCTCTAACAAGCTCCTTCGAATATTACGGTGTCCAGTCCCAGAAGAACTATTGCAACGGGTCAGAGTCTCTATCATCGTTTCCATCTTTTCTTCCCTCGAAAAGACTTTAACTTTCATGTAAGAACCTCATGCCTCTTAAGATTTTCGGCTGACACATTGTCAAGGATGTTGCACTTGCAGCTCTGTATGTCTCCACAAAAATGCACGACACCCTCAAAAAACCGCGAGAATTGCTAGCCGCTTCGTATGCCATCAGATTTCCTGATCTCCTCTCGAAATCCAAAAGCCCTTTTGGAGAAGTCGACATTGATACTATGGATCCGCAAGTGTGTGTTGCGTTTCCCTCTGTTTGTTTTCGAACTATATCCTCAATCGCGTTAGCTGGTAGAAAATGACCGACAAAGGTTGCTTGCAGTGGAACGTTTGATTTTAGAAACTATATGTTTTAATTTTACATCTCGAATGGCCTTTCCGTATGTCATCAAGATAGGCCGTGCTCTCGGAGGTTTGTATATTACCTATTTTCCACGAACGGAAATTAAAAAAACCTGACTTTGATAGCAGGCAAGAAGATGACTAAATTGGCATGGCGGCTGGCTATTGATTCGTCGGTCATTTCTTTGAGTATAGGCTCGTCGCTGACATCTTGAGCTGCTAGACATCGCACTTTTGTTCCAATAGAATATCCACCTCATACTGTGGCGTTAGGAAGCATCTATGTTGCTTCAATCCTTGGATCTTTTGAACAATCTGAAGGAGAGGAACAACAAGCGAACCTGAAACTCGCTAGCTCATTAGGCCAACACGGGGACTGGGAACAGCAATTCCAAGCACATTTGGAAGATCTCGAAGGTATAATTATAAATGATGATCTGACTGTCTCTCTCAAATGCTTCTAACTGACAGCTATCGCACACATTATGGTCGATCTACTCATTCAACGTGCTCAGACTACCGCAAACACATCCCCTGCAACTCCGTCTTCACCTTCACCTCATCCTTCGCCTCGCAATGCCTACTTGTCATCACTTCAACCTAATCCCACAAACCCCTACAATACTGACCAACTTATTCGCCTCAAAATTGCGATGCGAGAATCAGATCATGATCCACGGCCCAGGGAATCTTGGCAGGATCCTGACTCTGCCAGTGCGGTAGGACGAGAGGTTATCGGCAGGAACGAGGGCACTGTGAGATTTTTATTCGAACCGCCAGGTTTCGCGGGTCGTTCATAGATTAATAACCCTTCTGATAGTATACTTACAAAATATACTGCTGCTAATATTACAATCTGAAAGATTCATGTTGCATACCTCGAGTAAATGTCACATCATGCCTGCACCATATAATTATACTGTGAGCCCCCGAGTTTCTGGAAGGAAGAAGGAAGTATGAAACGGCATTTGGAATTCCCCTTAGTCTGCGAACTACCAATCGACGTCTGTGTCACGATTCTTCGTAACAAATAAGTGCCATGAGAGACTTACTAGTTGTTTTTTGTTCCGGACTGTCGTTGACTCTTGAATTTCGCGGGTTTGTACCCATAGAAGTGGCCGATGACTCTTCCTGACATCACCTTTCACATTTTGCTGCACATCATCCATCGGTGACTTTGAGCCACTGATGCATGACCAGGACGGGTTCAAGATCCGCCCTAATGATCCCGAAGCCTCTTCCTGAGAACAAAGACTGACACTATTGCGTGAACCATTCTCTGAGCCTGAGTAAGGCTCAGTCAATTTGACAAAAGATTGAACAATCCTTGTATCGACTGTTCCCGGTGACACAGATTTTGACCCAATCAGCAAAATCGAATTGTTTGCTGATCCCTTGTAATCTTCTGGGGACAAGGCACGTCGTCTCGAAAAGAGGGTATTTCGAAGAGTAGGCGTACGTTTAAATGCACCTGGTGTAGGACCGGGGCGACCCACGGGACGCAGATAAGTGCATTCTGTCCAAAGAAAAGAAATTGAAACAAAAGCTCAAGCCCTCCGAAGGTTCGGTTATTGATGGTAAAACGTGGCAAACACACCTTGCCCACTGCTCACGCACTTTGTGCACAGAGAACACTCTTCTCCGTTTACTTTCATGCATTTGAAGCGTAATTCTCTGCATCTATCACACGCTCGATGGGCTGTAGAGTGTGTGCGCAACGTTATCCAGTCGATGAAAGTTCAAGGGACAAAAAACTAACCTTTGTTTCGAACTACCTTCTCTTGGGGGGGATTTTGGTCTGCACTGGGCTCTGAAATAATCTCAGTTTGACTGCTAGCTTGAATGAGCTCGCTATGTAGTCCGACCTGAGCGCGAAGAGAAATCTGAAGCGTCCGACACATGCCATGCATAAAATGGGGGACATATGGGCATTGATTGTTTTTCTGGCTTCGCGGAACGCCATGAGCTGCACCCATCGTTGTCCATCGGGAAGACTGAAAGTGTGTGTTGCTCACGTTCAAATTTAATGCTGTTATTAACTCGCTGGAAACGAACCTACAAGTAGAATCGCAGTAGTTGGTTACAACCAGTAGTCCGAATATGCTCAAATGAAAGCAAAGAAAGAGACTTATGTTCAGAGAAAAACACGGCCCGGTATAATTTATGCGGAGATAGGTTTCGATAGCTTCGATATGAAGATAACGATCATCAGAACACCTTTAAGGATCACTGACATGCGAACAGGGAGCCAGTATTGGAAACCCACAGTACTAGCTGTATGGAGCAATTTTTGACAATCATTTACCTGGTGAGTTACTTAATGAGCTATTCCGCTTCGATGCTGGCCATGTATCATGACAGTCGTCTGTCGTCCGGTACGGGTGGGTCAGTGCGAGTGAAAGTCATTGTAGGAAAATGAAGTCTAGATTCCAGAATACATAAAGTATTGATGTATCCCTCGAGTGGCGAAGCCGAACTGAGCATTACAAGCCACCATTCGGTATAACAAGTTCTGCAGATCCTGAACCGTCAGCACGGCTATGAGAGTTTTTATTAAAGATTTTCCAATGTATGCGCACTGTACAAGTCGTGGGTAACTGTCCACGTGCCACGCGTCCATTGGTCGCCGCGTATGGAAAACCATGCGCGTTCTACTCATGTGTTTGGTGACTTCTCCATTCTTTTTTGCGTCAACCCCAGAATACAAGTCTGAGAGGAATTTGTAAGCTTACATCGAGATCCACTATTCTAAGGATCGTGGTTGCAGGTCCGACGACTTAGAGCATTCAGATAAGATCATCAAGCATTAGTAGCGCACCATGTACATATGTATATTCTAAATGCCAACCGCGGGCTCACCAACACTAACTGGGGAATCGCCAACGCCAACCGCGGGAGGTTTCGGCGGATGAAGTACAAGGTTCCCTAGTCTCGGAGGAGTATCTCGACCAATAAATTCCATTTTGGTAGGCAACTTTGAAGCGGCTTGACGCAGTACTGTGTACATGAATGAGTAAGGTCAATAATGAGCGATAATAAGAAGTCGTAGACTCACTGTCGCGAGCAAGCTCCTCTCGAATCGGCGTCGGCCCACCAATTTCAAAAATGACCCTACCAACAGGCTGACGTGTAGCCCAGAACTCGAACGTTCCTTTTCCTTTTCCCATACGAGTTTCATTTCCCTAGTGTAATTCTAGTTTCCAAAAGCACGGAAGGGATTATGTGCACATACCTTTATACAAACAGGGATGTCGGGAAAAACCCTGAGATAGACCTTTGTACCCTTCAGAACCTTAAGCTTTCTCTTGATGACTTCTTCTGCAGTCGTCAACTGCTTTGCACTGAATCTAACCCCATTGCCTTTTATCCTCAAACCCCACTGGCCGAAAGCGAGAGTAGTGCCTTTGATAGAACCACCGATAGGAATGGGTATCACACCCTTATGGCGTTTTATGTATTTGACCTGACGAGGAGCTAGTTGACCGCGATTTCGGGTGAATATGTGGAGTGGTGGTTTGAAAAGAGAGATGGGAGAAGAAAGGAAGAACATCCTGATTATGTAACCCTGCTTGTTTCTGTACCATGAACGACCGAAAGCGAGGACTGGAAGATTCGACAGATGGAGGCAACGCAAAGAAACTTAAAAGGTGAGTTTTCTGTGCTCATAAAGCCTCGTATTCACGCTCTTGCAGCGATGCAAGCGCGGCTCTTATTGCTGAAAAGCGGGCAGAAATTGCAGCCAAGATGGCTGCGATGAGAAACACCGTTCTCAGTGGTGCACACGTCACTCTGCCTGGTGCTGCCAATACCTCTCTATTCAAGAAACCGGCAGCGCCTACGCCTGTAATACCTCCTAGTCGTTCGAGTACTGCAACACCCGTAACGCCAGGAACACCAGGAACACCAGCAACTGGGATAACAGATGATTTGGCTCGAAGGGTGGCAGAAGCGAAACGCAAAGTGGCAGAGTATCAGAGTAAATTGGCTGTAAAGGATAATCCATACATGAGTCTGCCTCAGACAGGAAGGAATAACAAGAATTGGCCTGTAGAACCAGCCCAACAAGGCTCTGGACTCAAGATGACCGCCCATCCTTTGCTTTCAGACTCAACACCTGTTGCTCCTCAGTCCAAAAAGGATCGATACAAACCCATGCAACCTAAATTTGCTTCAATCAAGGTACTGCTTCCTACTATCCCTCGTAAGTATTCAACTCATCACTTTTCCAGGCCAACGCCCGCAACACACCTACACCCACTCCTCCTCCAGCTCCAGTGCTGCCTACAATCCAATCTTCATCTAATCCTTATGCTTCATCCTCGAAAGACACCGGATTTGACGGTACTCCAAAAGAACGTTCCGGTCGTTCTTTCCGCTTCAACCCAAAGGGCAAATATGTCGCCCTCGGCAACCAATTACGCCAAGAACAACAACTTGAAGCTCTCAAACAACGTATTGCTGAGAGTGCCCGGAAAGCCGGTCTGGATGGTGATATGGGCATTGAGAGGAATATCAAACGCCTTCCGCCTCCGCAAGCAGAGTGGTGGGATGCTCCCCTCCTCCCGACTCAGTCATATTCCGACATAATCAACTACGGGATATCCTGTTTGGATCTATCCACTATAACGCTATACATACAGCACCCTATCAAGATTCCTCCCCCGGGCGACAAGAACAAGGTCGCACTGAAGCCTTTGATGTTGACCAAGAAGGAGCAAAAGAAGATGCGGAAGCTGAGGAGGGCGAGTGAATTGCAGGATAAGAGGGATAGGATTAGGATGGGCTTGTTGCCTCCTGACCCACCTAAAGGCGAGCATTTTCTTCTTCCAGAAATCACCTTGTCACTTTACTCATCTATCGTAATACAGTCCGTCTAGCTAATCTCATGAAAGTCTTAACATCCGACGCGATTCAAGACCCAACCCGGGTTGAAGCCAAAGTCCGGCGAGAGGTTGCTATGCGCAAACACCAACACGAGAAAACTAATGCTGAAAGGAAACTCACTGACGAACAACGAAGGGAAAAGATTGAGACCAAAAAAGTTGGCGAGGAGAAGAAGGGTATATATGGTGCTGTTTTCAAGTACGTTCTCCCGTCCTTCTTCACCGACCACCTGTTTACTCTCCTTCCATAGAATCAAATCCCTAACCGACCCCTCTCACCAATTCAAAGTTCGCAAGAACGCCGAACAACTCAACCTTACTGGTGTCTGCATATTCAACCCCAATTTGAGCCTCGTGTATGTCGAGGGCGCCGCCAAGTTTATACGGAACTATAAGAGGCTTATGTTGGTCAGAATCGACTGGACTCAGGGCTCCAGACCGAGAGGGTCGGAAGATGTTGTCTTGCAGACCGAGGAAGGTGAGGATGAAGCGGGGAATAAAGAAAACGGGAACAGTGCCGATATCCCGAGTCAGTCTGGCCCGGAACCCATCATATCTCTTGAAGACAACAAATGCTGGCTTGTCTGGGAGGGTTTAGTCAAAGACCGCGCATTCACCGGGTTCAAACCCAAACACTGTCCTACAGACGGTGCAGCGAAGGAGTTATTAGGTGAGAAATTGAGAGGATATTGGGATATGGCAAAGAATTGGAAGATGGAGGAAGAGGAGTTGATTTAAGTGTTCAAGTTATTGCAGTTTAAGTATACTGATCTTGTCCTGAAGCACTGCTGGAGTAGTAATCTGATTTGGAATGATGGATCGTGCTGAAAACACTTGGACGGATACTTTGCAATCTTGCAAACCTAGATGACTATCTGGCTCTAACGCGCTTACTCTAATGGAAGGATAATGTGGCAGAGTATATTGAAGTACGCATTAAACATTCATGATTCTATCCAATTTACGCAGACTCCGATTTTCAACACCAGGTCGGTGTCCAAATATTTTTCTACAAACTATAACTTGACTGTTCTCGATGAGACGACACAGAACATCATCCGACCAGGACCTGGATAACGATTTATGGGTTTTCTCGCTGGCGATGATTAAGCTTGATAACTCACTTGGTCGCCGGACAGGTCGAAATCTGTCGAAATCTATCTCTGTCTCAAGTGGTCAGCATGACTCGATCCGATTTATGATGAAGTCCTGCGACGATATCATCTCTAATGCAAGTAAAGGAGGCAGTTTGCTGCGAGCATCAGAAAAGGTTATATGCCATTTGTTCCATTTGGTAGTTTGCTTCTATAACCATTCCATCTTTCACGACACTGAGGCAAAGGTGTCGTATATTGGAGAGCAGATCATTATGATAACTGTGATCCTCGCATTAGGGCCCTCCAAAGGCCTGAAGATCTTTTGGAAAATCACGAATGGCCCTTTACTTGAGGAGGTGATCGTTCGCAATATGCACTGGACAATGAAAGACTCGCCCCGAACTCGCTGTGATGGAAAATTGTCGTGGCGATTATCGTTTAGCGACGACTTTGCTCAGACTAATCAGCACGACAGCGTGTTTGGTCGCTGCTCGAAGCGAGGAACCTGTGTGAAGGAAGAAAACGGTTTTGTTGAGGCAAGCACCGGTACTGCCTTGAAACAGCGGCGGTACCCTTCGAAACGGATAGATTGAATTGAGTCAAAGTAGCAACGGTATGTAACGAGGAGGAAGGGTCATAGCGAACAGTCTACGGCTGAGAGCTCATTGAGTAAATAGTTGGAGCAATGTACAGACCGTGACATACGTGATTTAAGAGCGCCTAATTCACTATTACGATTAGCGCTCAGTTATCAAGCTCAATTGTTGCTTTCGACATTCATGAACATGAGTGGTGCCGGCAAGACTGCCATAGTGACTGGTGCCTCTTCTGGTGAGTGCTTTACAAACCACAGAGTGACTTGTCTTCACCCAAGTCAAAGACTAAGGCAATAATTAATGAAAAAATAGGCATCGGTCGATATACTGCTATCGCCCTCCTGAATGAGCGATGGAATGTTGTCATAACTGCTAGGCGACTCGAAGCGCTTCAAGAAACACAGAAAATGTCTTTGAATCCAGACAATTGTCTTTGCTTGACCGGAGAGATCACCGACGAGGACTTTGTGGTGAAGCTCTTCGACCAAACAGTCTCGAAATTCGGCGAGTTTCCTGTCATCGTCCTGTGCAAACTTGGTGGCTTATAATGCTGGTATAACAGGGCGATTAGATCTCTTGTTCAACGTAGGATATCCGTGAAATCTTCAGTTTAAGTTTCAGTTTACGTTTTGATTAGAACGCCGGAATCTCCTCTGCTCAAGTTCCCATCGAAAAGCTTTCCTTGGAAGATTTTCAGAAAGTTTTGAACACCAATTTGGTTGGGCCCTTCATCTGCACCCGGGAAGCAGTCAGGCAATTCAAGACTCAATCTCCTCCTGGAGGTAAGCTTATCTTTATTCCAGATTTTGTAAGTAAATAACATGGCCTCCAGGTCGCATCATCAATAATGGATCCCTATCAGCCCATGTGCCACGTCCATATTCTTATGCGTATACGATTTCAAAGCATGCTATGAACGGTCTAACCAAGTGCACTTCTCTCGATGGACGCGCCTTCAACATCACCTGTACTCAGATCGACATTGGTGAGAAATAGGCAATCTCTGTGCTGAATCCGACATTCGATCTATATCAACAGGAAATGCTGCTACGGAGATGGGAGGGCGGCATGGCACAGGTGCATTGCAACCTGATGGGCGCACGATCCATGAAGGCGTGCTTGATGTCCAACATGTCGCGAGCACAATCGTGCATATATCCAGTCTCCCTCCAGATGTTACTGTTCTCAACGTCAACATCATGTAAGGACCCTCCCCTCGATTCACTCCTAAAATATGTTTTTGAAAAACGATCATACAGGCCCACGGATATCCCGTATATTGGAAGAGGTTAAGAGAATCTGGAATAAATATATATAATATCTTGTATGTTGTAAAGTGATTGCGAAAATGACAATGTTCGTAGCTGACTTCTATGTTATGACTGATCAGGTGAAAGGTTAGTGAAAGGTCACGTGTATGGGCACTGTTCGATAATATCAGTCTACTGATGCAAGAATGAAGCGATGAGGATACAACAAAATGAACAAACACAAAGAAAACTAGCAGACCAAGTTTAAAACGAAAATCCTTGAAACCCAAAGAAACAAGATGTCAAGATAATGGCGGTGCGACGCATGCGTCCCGTATAGGAGATGGTATTGGGGATTCTTCTGGCGACAGAGCTAACCAACCTCCAATTTCCCAATTACAGCCAGGGGTATAGCGGTCCGATTCTCGTTGCGCAAGGTCCGTTACACCTTTGAGGATGGTAGCCAGTCTCTTGAAGTCGATCGGCTTTAGAATCCATCCATCCATACCCGCCTCTGAGAGCTTGAACCTTTGTTGCTCGTACAGAGAAGCGGAAACAGCGAATATCGGCATACGACCGTTCAACATTTGAGATAATCGTTGATCGTCTGAGGAAAGAGGGGCAGTCTTTTCAAATGCTCGAATTCGTTCAGAAGCCTCGAGCCCGTTTAATATGGGCATGTTGATGTCCATGAGCACGCAGTCGAAATTCCGGTCAGATATCACTTTATCAAGTCCTTCTTGACCATTCATAGTATTGACGACAGTATGACCATCTATCCGTAGTCGCTTGGCTAGTAAGAGTCGATTGATATCATTGTCCTTCCAAACCGTGAGTGAACTTGACACAATATCGTACAGGAAGAGAAAAATCATACCTCAACAATCAGTATCCTAAGGGATCGTTTTTCTGGCTTCGCAGAAGATAGGGGAAGTTGAGGATCGGTAAGCTCAGAGGTCGGACTTGCAGGAGGTGATTTAATAATCAGACTGCTACCTGTCGATGTCGAGGGGTTTTCGATATCAACTTGGGGCACCTTGATCGGGCGAACCGGATACTGAGAGTCAGAAACAGGGAATATTCCCAAGGCTGGTTTTCGTGGAGAGTGAGATTCGTCGAGTGAACGAGCAGGGGAATGTTGCGATGCGTTGACATGGCTTGTACCTATTGCCTCGACGATGGAATCAATCTCACTAGTCGCTTTGGCATGCAATGATCCCAAAGACCCCAACGACGAATTACTACGACTTTGCGTGGAAGGTTCGGTGTTTGTAATTTCCGGAAAAGATAATGAAAGGAGAAAAGAGAACAGGCTTCCTTCCCCGACCTTTGATTCCACGCGGAGCTGACCTCCCAGCTGTTCTACAATCCTGGCAACAACAGCAAGACCAAGCCCTACACCCGGCTCTGCGTTGGTCTTTGGCTCGGATGATTCGACCTGTTCAATTTCGCGGAATATACTCTGCAGTTTGACAGGAGGTATACCGCATCCAGTGTCAGCTACAGCGATCTCTATCGCAGCAGACGACGGTCCACGGAGGCCCTCAGGTTCCCCAAAGGGTATACAGCGTACAGCTATCTTGCCTTGCGTTGTGTACTTCACTGAGGAAAGGATCAAACATAGATCAAAGTAGGCAATCGGAAAATAAGACTCACAAGCGTTGGCGGTAAGATTCTGGACGACTGTTCGGATTTTCTTGCAGTCTCCAATGACAATACTAGGACATTGGTCCACATCCACCTCAAAGTCTATGTTTCGCCGTTTTGCTTCATTCCGATAGATAGAAACAGCGCTTTGAATGTTCTCGGCGAGGTTGAATGGCTCGCTTAAAGATGTTTCGTTGCCACTCTCTAGACGAGTGAGGTCCTAGATATAGACTAGTTAAGAATTTTTCGCGAGAAAAATGTGAATGATGTACTTACTAAAAGATCATTAATCGTGAACAAGAGGTTCTAGCAGTTGTGACTGTTTGTCAGCGGACGAATATAGTGTAAAATGAAATGATTGAACGTACCTTGGATGCGGTGTGCGACCGATTGAGATTGTCGCGAGTTTCAAGATCAAGAGGTCCATTAAGAGCCATCTCGAGATAACTGCAAATAAGAAGTCAGCATCTTATAAGTTAACGCTGATTTATTCTCTTACTTGATGATATGGTTCAACGGCGTCCGCACTGAAGAGGTATAAGTAACGGATGCATTCAATGGTATGATGATAGGCGTATACCTTCGTGGCTAGCATTTGATAATAGCAGATTCGTTATTTTTGTCGTCTGCAAAGCACTTTCTTTCTGGCGCCAAACTTCAATGAACTGTTCAAAGTCATAATAAGCACTGGTGATGTTGGAACACTGGGCATTCTAACGTACCTTCCCATATACCAAAGCCAACACTCCGGCTGTTTCAAGCTGTTCGTCTGTCCATGCTCTACATCGTCCGGCCACGGTCTCAGACCATATTCTAAAAGATTTTCGAGGCTCAAGTGAGGCGTTGGCGGTGGCGTCGGCCTTGTACGGTTTCCCTGCCCAACGGACATCGTGCGGTTGACCCTTGCGCAGGAAAGCTATGAAATCGTTTCCACCACTGGAGAGAGGAACACAAAGTAAACCTGCAATGACTTCTAAACCCGTCGAAAGATTAAGGTCGGGGTAATCTTTGGTAACAGCTTGAGAAACTTGGATGGTGCTGTAAACGGAACGGATATGTCGGTATCTCCTTGACCAAGACCAGGGCAGAAAACGTACTTGTATTGCTTCAACCGCAGATATTCGGCCATGATTAAAATTTCTTGCCCATGCTGGTTTGGACCAAGGATTTTCGCACCATCACCGATGACCAAGATGCCAAAGTCGGCGTCAAATAAACCGAGCAGGTCGTCCGCGTTTGAGACGATATATCCAGTCTATTATAACTCGTGAGCTCGAGATAGTCGAGATGATTGACGATAAATGCTTCGCACCGGGTGATGATCCGAAGATATAGTGTTTATCTGGAACAATAGTCAGTCTATATGCGTTGACGACAGAGTAGTCGGCATACCAATTTTCGCGTGTGAAGTCTTTGCGCATAACTCAGCCTTTCAATATTTCGAGAGATAGACTGGCTGAGAAGCCGCAACATCTGCCGAACGGGAAAGGAAACGCGCATGCCATGCTGACCATATGAATGACAAGTTACTAAACCCCATAGGGAACCAAAAGCCATGATTGACTGGTAAAGAAAGACACATAATCTACCATTGAAAATGATCCATTTCTTGCAAAAAAACGAGCTCTTACCACCGACATAGACGCTCTGACACCCATATTGCCAAGGTCTGTGTATAATGGTCAAATTTAGATCCAGAATGAACAGCTACCGCACTGACATTTGATATGTATGGGACTCATAGCGCGCAAGTAACAATGGGTCATGTTTAAAGGTTGTTCCAAATCTTCTTTATCGCGGACGACAATGCGGGCTGTCGGTTGGTCGCGATTGTAAAGGATGCGCACTTTGTCTGTTTGATACTGTTAAGAAGATATGTGAGGACGAATTCCTAGCTTGACTTACTAAACTTGTACAGCTCCCTGGCCTGCACAAGTTACTTAGCATAAGCGTTAGGAACGAAAGTATGAAAGTGACACACTTGAGCAGGTATATCACCAGCAGGAAAATGCAATCCCTGATACAAATCATGCGTCACACTCCAGTCCACAAGCTCCGCCACAACCTGCCCATTCCAAACTTCATCGAATTGATACACCATCACACGGTGGAATTGCGTCAGATCCTTGATGACCCCCACAGTCACCTTTAAGAAAGTGTCCAGGTCTGGTGCATCTCCAAGCTGTTCATTGATCTGAGCCATCACAGCGAAAACATCCATCATGCTAACGCTTCCACTCGAAGCGTTTGTAGTATTTCCAGCTCTCGCACCGGGATTTGGTTGATGAAGTGCTCGACGCACTCTACCACTTGAGGAAGAATTGGGAAAGTTACTATCTAGGCTCCCAGGCATTCGGGACATTCGGCGCAGTCTTTCCAGAGCTAAAAGGGGTTTCGAGCGGGTCGTGGTGCTCTCGAAAATATCTTCCGTGCTCGGGGTCCAACCATGGTCACCGTTCAGGCCATGTACGGGCATGAGCTGATTCTCTGATTGTCCAGAATGTGCTTGTAGAGGTCTAAGAGTCTGCGTGAACTCATTCAACAATTGTTGTGTAGCAGCGCTATTCATCGCAGCAGGAGTTATTTCAGAGTCGGATATATTGCGGACGGTTGCGATGCTACAGTCCGAATCTGAGCTAGACGATCTGTCTAGAGATAAACTGCTCGTCGAGCAAGGATTAGAGATCACGGTAATGTTTGACCCATCAGTAGAATTCCCAGATCGCGTCCCGCTACCACTCAAGCTGCCTGATGCACTTCCTGAACTGGTGCTATCCGAGGAGTGGCTTCCAATGCTATCCGGGGATTCGACGCCTGAAGGTGCGGAGGCTGCTGGTGCTGGATTGGAAAGTGACTGATATAGTGGGTTAAAGCGATCAATCTCTAATTCGAACTCCATCACAATCAGCGACTTCAGTGTCTTCGGTTTGTTGTTAGATGGATATGGACTAGGCTGCGGACGGTGAATAGCACACCAGCACGTCCAACGTCGATTTCCTTCATGAAGGCCCCACGGATCATAGGGGTCAGCAGGAGCCGGAAAACCTGGAATGACAGTCCCCGGAGCGCCATATCCAGACAGCATAAATATGTCCGGTGAACCTCGTTCTGATTCATCACCCCCATCGACATCTGCAGCATCAGATAGATCCGAAGAATATTGTATATTGTCCCACAGTAACGAAGCCTGCGACTTGGGAAGAACGTCGGTGAAGCAACCCAAGCTGAACAGATAACGAGGAGGTAGTCCCAGAAGTTCTGTAGAATTCTGCAAACATTCAGGTTAGGGACAAATCGATTTACGGGACAAAAGATTCGCACCTCTGATACTTGACGCACAATCAACGCATCTTCTTTTTCTTCTACGACAATGAGCACACCGAAACCTTGGACAGCACCTGGTGTGCGAATAGGCTGACACAACGCGTTGAATAAGAAGGAATAGCGAATTAGATTTGAACATACCTCGTCCTCACACCGCATCAGTTGTCCCTCTCGCCCAGTGATAACATGGTGTCCATGCTCGTCTCGCATGTGCTGAAATCGAACCGAGACGCGTGGAGCTTCAGAGTCTCGATGCGCAGAGACTCTATCAGAATAAGGGTCTCTCCCATTTCCATCTGAAGTGCTCTTCGAACTCGATTGCCTGGATGAGTCTTTGGAATCATCTCCCGAGGAAATCTCTTCGGGGGTGTAGTAGTTGGAAAGGTTTGAAGATGAATTGCTACTCGACTCGGAAGATTTGGAACCAAACTTCGGTTCGTAGCCGTTTGAGGAGCTTCCCCTTGATGAAGAGACAGAAGCTAGATGGACCATGCCAAGTTCCGAAATATTCCATTGAGGAGTTGGGCTTGAGGCGTTAGGCAACAAGGAGGAGCTCATGCTCGTAAATGCCTGCTGAGCGACAACTGGCAATGCAGGAGGATGTCTAGAATTATACTCCTGGGGACTTGGAGGAGGAGATTCAACAGCGTCTATGATACTGGAAGAAATGATAGGAGAAGCAGACGGAGAAGTGGTTGCAGAGGATGATGATGACGCATAGAATCGAGGAAAAGATGCTTCTGCGCTGGGATCTTCACCGGCAGGGAAATGGCTAAAGTTTGGGGCATTATCCGATTGCCTTTCCGGCCACTTTTGTTTTTGTTTCGAGATGTCGGAGGAACTTTCTGGGCGCTTGCGTGGTCGTTTCTTGGATGATTTGCTGGTTGTGGCATTTGATGTATGTCTACCGTAGCCAGACGAGGAGGCGACAGAAACTACAACGTTGTTCAATTCAGGTCCAGCTGTACAAGGAATGGATGAGTTTCTAGGAACAAAGGTGAGTGACATGCGCACAAATCGTTGGAATTTTGGAACCGATATCCACCGTAGCAGAGTGAGATAACTCTGGTACAGTTAAAGGAACTGATGAAAATGAATGGGCATCTGGGGCAGGCTGAATTTTTCCTAATAGAGACTTGATGGGATAAACGAATGAAGAGGAAGGTAAGTCTTGTTCGTTGGACATTCTGAGGGGCGGGCAAGCTTTTTCACGTATTATTCTTGAGCTGCAAAGTGAAATATAAACGGAAATGTCGGAGTTCTTGGATTTGTTTGCGCATTACGCACTTTGTTTGACTTGAATCTTGCCTGTTGTACTGTAGAGTTAAAGCGTGAAAACTCAAGAAAGAAGGGATTCAAAAACAATCAAGGAAAGAAATAGTCACTTTTATTGGCATGACTTAACTAGCTACAGTGTGCAGAACACATCTGCTTTCATTATAAATGTCAGGCCAGGCTCACAGTCCTTACAGAACGTTCGAGATTTGATGGTAAGGCGGGCCGAGTCGCATTCCAAAAAGCACTGAATTCATTCGCCACCTTCACTGACTCAAGATGCCACTCAATTATTCCAAGTGGGACCAACTTGAAGTGAGTATATGCTTTTACTACTTGAAGGAGCATAGAAAGAACCCTATCAGCTTTCAGATGATTCAGATATTGAAGGTCATCCCAATGTCGACAAGAAATCCTTGATTCGGTCAGTTTCTTGAACCTCTTTTAGTCGTACAACCCTTCTTATCTCAATTTCCTTAAGCTGGAAGCAACGCGACATACATGAAAAACGAGAGCAGCGAAAACAAAAAATTGCTCATTTACAGGCTCAGATCGCTTGCAACAAAGTGCTGTACCCACGTATCCAGGACATCTACGCACATCTTTCTTCTCCTTCCGATGCTACATCATCCTCTGTGTATTTCAACTCGCTGTACGAGCGATTGGAAAAGAATCCGTCCAAGGATTGCCCTCCAGGAAATGATCCCAATAAGCTAGAGCATACGTACGATGGAATGCTTTTGTCACTTCTGCAACAGGTCAGTGCACAGGCGAAAGACAAGATCAAAGACGCCTCGGTGCTTGAAAGCGAGAAGGACGAGAAGTTAGCAAAGGCGCTGGAAGAGGGGATAAAGTTCCATGTAGATCAACTCGGAGAGACGATCAGGAAAGACGAAGGAGAGTTGGCAGCTGAGGAAAACGAACAGAAAAAACATATCACTAGTGACGATCTGCATGATGGATTCTCAAGCAAGGTAAGTATCCATTGAAATCATCAGTTTATGCACAATCTCAGCCTTTCTTCACAGTACATCCCGCCCCAACCAGATCCTGCTCCAGTCCCCCTCAAAAAGATCGAAAAATCAGATACCCCCACTACAACGACGACCGAGTTTGAAACTCTCAATCCGAAAGCATCGAGCTCCAAATTACCTTCTTCAAGCGTTCAAATTGAAGAAGACGACGCGCTACCTGAGTTAACACCTTCTCTGGCAGAATTCTCCAAGATTCCATACAGGGGATTCCAAAAGTCATTTGAATACATTCAGAATCATCGCGATGTTATCGTCCCAGGTGCTTCGGACGCTTTGCTTGTCGCTGCATTCACAGCAGAAGGCGAAGGAAGGAAGAAGCTAGC